>PVHY01004799.1:0-89872 GCA_004024945.1 Uropsilus gracilis | reverse complement strand
AAAAAATCCATGCCCCAGCCAAAACATGCCTGTGGGAGGACATGGGGTAGACATTCACTCAGACCAGCTCATCTATCTGCCTCTGCTCCCATCTTCACTGAGTCATTCCACTTACGTTAACTCTGGACTCTGCCCAGCACGTAGCTATGCCTGAATTTACATCCAGGAAGGGTTACACAAGAGTCAAGATTTACAGAATCAAACTAGATTTACCCCCAAATTACTGTTTTTATTCCTGTGAAAGTAATAAAGTAATGATTCCTAAAATTCTTGAGAGGAAAAAAAAGGGTTTGGCAGTGACTTTCTTAACTTTTTGTGTCCTTGGAGGTGTGTGTACGGAGGACTGAACATCTTCATAAGTAGGACATATGCTTCCTTCTAATAAGTTTTCTGGGATATTAGAACATAAAAGTAGTGTATTGATTTAGGAGTCTGTGGAGGTTCAGGGGAAAGATTTTGAAAGTCTGTTCATTTTCATTATATTGGAGAAAAATATTTTTTTCCTTTTCTTAGTATATCATCCAAATTTCCACATTCCTCTGATTTTAATTTCCACATTTCAGGGATTGGTGCTTTTTTACTGTGCACTGAAATTTCATTAAAGGGAGTGGAAAAGCACGTTGACTAAGCACTTCTCTATAGGACCTTTTTTTTCCTACTGAAGTAAACAGAACCAGGCACTTGTTCTATTTACCCTCTTGTGAGCTAGGGAACTATCATAAAAACTGTTTTGACCAACAGAAATTGTTATTGAAATAAATTAAAATGTTAGCCCAAATTCCTCATCAACCTGTGTCCATGACCTGTGCTATATGACTTCACAGTTTTTCTTATTATCATCGGAATGTATTTTGTTTTCTTTTGATTTTATACTTGCCATGTAACTTGTATTTGCAAATAGATTGCTAGTAGATTTGGTATCACATTGCGGAGGTTTGAAATGCAGTTCTGTTTTCCTGTTTTGGACTTCTACTATCCCATATAAAAATTGTCAGGTAATTACTTAATCCAATAAGTATGACAGACAAGGAGTTCAGTTGAATCCAACCTGAAGTTTTGAGTCAAGCACAACCATGCATGACTTAGATCAGCTAAGTCCAGCTGGCGTACAGAACAATGAGCAACAATAAATTATTCTTATATTAATTCATTGAATGTTAGAGTAGTTTTGTTATACAACTCTTAGAGGGGCAACGATTGACATAAACTCCCACTTGGACTTTTGAATAGGTACTCCAGGATCCCATAAGAACATAGGCAGTGAAAAATTTACTTGATCCTCAAAGAATGCCAAGTTCAAAGACATTCAAATGCCAACAAGTTCCACTGTTGAGCAGTGACCTTAACTCGGTTGAGGTTTAAACTGCCCACCTTCCTATGATGGTTACTTTCTGAGGCTTTCTGACCTTCTGGTTTATTCATTCAGATAACTGATCTGTATGAGATGACTAATATCCTTCCAGTAGATGTATTTTCAGTTTAAATTGACCTGGGTCAGTATTAGTTATTTGCAAATAAGAATTCTATTGGCATCAGTTTTTACTCATCAGTGGTGGAAGATTTGGAAAAGCAGACAGTGAAATTAGCAATCACAGAAGAAGCAGAGATATTAATCCATGGGTTTACAATTCTAGTGGCGGGGTGTGAAGGCTTTCTTTAGCATACAGCAGGATTTTCATTTTATGCCTTATGAGAAATTTTAACAGTCCTTATTTTCACATAAATCATGTGAATGATAGGGTAGGTGAGCAGGTTATTTTTCAAAAAGAATGATCGAAGTTGTTTTTTCAAGCATTAATTAGGTTCATCAGATTCTAAAACTAATAAACTGTGCCTTATTCACATTTCTAATTGTTAATAATTAGACATTCTTTTGATAAGCTAAGATAACTTAGAGAAGGTGGAATAAGTCAATTATGTGAGAAAGAAAATTTCAATCATAGCCAAAAGTTCGAAATAAGAGATTTCTCAATGAACTACACATTAATCTGGGTCAGTAATTAACAGGATTATAGAAAAAATAGTTCTAAATTCCCAAAACCATGAGACATAGGGTTTTTTTTTAAACTAAGAGTGATCAAATGCTTTGTTTTTCAAAAAGCCTCAAAGCATTCATAATAAAATGGAATAATATATACTGTTTTTCAGTATTTTATAAGGTATGTGAAATGAACAGAGATACTTGTCATTATTGTTTTAAACAAGAAAGACAGGAAATTTATAAGGTTGACTTTTTGTGTTATAAATTTCAGAGAGATACATTTCATTTCATTTCATTTAAGATAGTGAGAGATTGACTTTCTTTACTCAAAAAATAAACTTATTTACTTGGGTTTAATTTTATAGTCAACTCAAGGCATTTATTTCTATAACTTGAATTATATATACTCCATTGTATATGTTAAGACTTTCATTGACTAGTGTATACATTTAAATTTATTATCTTTCACCTTCACACAAAGCCCTTGGCTGACTGTTCTTAATGCATCTATGATGGAAATAATAGAGTCTGTTTCTTTTAACTTCCAAATTTAAATGATTTACTTCTCTTGATGATTGAAAATGCTTGAAGTCAGGGCATCAGGGGGTAAATTCAGTCCATTTGTTCTTCATCAAAGAATTACAAATCTACATGATAGCTTAAAACTTACTAAGTAATGTTCACATTTTGGATTTCCAAAGGCAAATAAGGATTGGTCACCCTTCAACGCTTCATATGAAACATCCAGTTTGAGAAAGTGGGTATGTGAGGAAGTAAAAATGGGAGAGCAACAGATTGAAAGGTAAAAAGGCAAAGACCTTTCATAGTTTTTAAGAATTGAACAAAGAGGAACAGAATCGGTAAAGCAAATTGCAACAAGAGTCTGATGATCTGAAAATATCAAGCACGAAGAAGTAGAGCATGAAATTCAAAGCTACATATTTACCCTATATTTTTTTATCACGTTTACCATTAAAATACAGATTTAAATAATAAAAGGAAAAATCACCTTTTTTGAGCTGCCTCAAGAAAATCATTATCAGCATGTTTGGTATGTATTTTTATAGCTCTTTTCCTGTGTGTGTACATAAAGGAACAATTTTATATTTAAGGAATCATCCTCTGCATTTTGTGACATGATATAATCAATTAATACATATGCATGTCCTTTTATGTAAAAAAAAAAACCTGTAATATACATTTAATGGCTACATAAATATTCCATTTGTGGAGTTAAAAAATAAATGATTTCTATTAAAATTTTTTATTGATCCCCCAAATTCCACCATTACAATGGAGTTCTAGCCCCAGTCCACACCAAATGAGTGAAAAATTGTGAAAACAAAGGCATTGATAGAGTAAATGGCTCCTTGACATTGGAATTGTTATCTCCAGGGAGCTTTGCTCATTCAGAATGTTCTTGAATGGACCTGATAGGGTGTGCCCCCCCCCCCTCCTGTTTAAGATTGCAGATTTCAAGGACAGGTAATGTTAAAATGGGAGAATGACCTTAGCTGGAATTTCCCTTCAGGGGGAGGCAGGGGGAAGAAAGAAGTGAAATGGTCAAGGTGAAACAGGTTTCCTGGAAGGCGGGAAATCAGGGTATATTAAGGGTGTGCAAATAAAGAGAAGGATTCGATTTGATTCAGGATTGGGATTGGAATATGGAGACTGGATAGAGAGAGAGGTTCAGTGGAGGAGAGATGGGAATCGGCCATCTTGTAAAGATATGAGCCATGTGAGCTTGGCCATGTGGCCACCAAGGGCCTGCAACCCTTGGCTGGCCCAGGCTGGCAGCATGTGTGTTGAATGCAGTTAAGGAGTTTGCAGATTTGAACTCTGTGTTAGAGTTTGTTTTGCTGAGTTTGATTTGTGTCTGAAAGAGGCCGTGCAAAAGTTAGGCCTGAGAAGAAAGTGAATTTTGCTGGTTCGGCACCATGGAGTTCCTGCTACCTGAAGGTGACAAGGAGAAGACAGCATGGAAAACAAGGAGGAGCAGTCAAAGGAACATGTCTTCAAGTGTCTGGAGATGGACTCTGTCTGGACATTGGTGAGATGATCAGGACTGAGAGACTGAGGATTTTGGGGCAATCTGGGAAAGGACTTTGGACAATACTGAGAAAGGGTTTGGACAATGTTAAAGTATTCTGAGTCTTACATGTTTCTTTTGTAATTATTAGTATAATTAGAAATCACTGTTAGAAATAAATTAGTCTGCACTGCACTGATAGTCTTACATTGTTTTGGTATTTTGGTTGAGAAGGCTGGGGATGGTGGTAAGAACCCATGAGTGGAAAGTTTAAACTGTGTTTTAAAGTTTTTCTTTTTAGGTCTGAAAGAGAGAAAGAAAGCAGAGAGAAGCTGGTAGCTGATGTTTGCATATCAGTGGTAAAGGTGATCAGTGAAAATGCTAATGAAGAGTGTGTAGCCTGCTTTGTAGAGAGTAGCAGGCAGATAAGTGTATCCAGTTAAGGTTAAAGGTAATTGCAAAGGAACTGCTTGTAGCCTGCTTTGGAGAGAGAAGCAGGTCTGTATGTGTTAAAGTGAAGGTAAAAAGCCCTTCATGGTCACCTGTTTCAGACCCAGTTCAGCTACTGTGTGCATTATTATTCTGTTTCTCTCATTTCCCCAGTGCATTGTCTAACTTCTTTTGTTTTGACTGCAATGCCATAAAGAACTGAATTCAAATATGGCACTTCAACAGCTCATTTCCCCCAAATGAATGCAGGTCTTTATTGAAGACTTATGGTGGTGAGGGCAGGGAGGATTTAAAATGCATTACACCTTCCCCTACAAAAGGCTGATAAAAATATGAATGTTACTTAAAGGTGGGATTTCAGTTTCAGATAGAAATGGGGTGTGAGATATTTCCAAGTGACCTTGAAGTAATCAAATAAAACACTTACTTTTTTCTCTACATGTGCATCTTATCCTTAGCAAAAGATTTGTCAGGCAAAGTTAAGTAGAAACGGGATTATTTTTAACCTAAGTATATGTGTGATACACATTAATCTTAGAGGACGCTGTTGTGATGTTATACCTTTAAGTATACCATTTCTGAAATAAAAACAATGTAAATGCCCATAACAGGCTATAGACAAAATAATGTGCATCCTATAGTGGTATACTCTCCATTTACCTTTAAGTTGTAAGATAGCCACAACAGTGACTTCTGTAGAAGACAGTAGGAAATGTAATATGAGTTCTGAATAGATTATGTGAACGAAATACTAAATAGTATGTAATCAATGATATCTGTCCCCTTTGGAAAAAAAAAAAAACAGGCATCAGAATCGAGGATTCATTGCAGCTTTAAAGCGCAACAAGTTTATTTCTGAGAACCAATTTCTATAGATTCCCATGACTAATTAAATGATGATACACCTGATTGGAGCAGAAAAGTCCTTATCAAGTAGATTAAGAGTGATAATATACTTTCATAGAGAGAAAAGTTCTTTATAACAATTAGTGATACACAATTCAGGTTCTATAAAGTGTGCTGATCATGTCAGTGACAGCTCACTCGTACCTTTCAGTGACCACGTATTTCCTTCTAACTCCATGGGGTGTGATACTCAGAGAGTCCATGATCATCTATCACTTTTTTGGACTTCTTCATAGCCCTCTGCTTCCTGACTGAGTTATTTATGTAACATTATTCCACATGGGAAAGTCCAGCTGTTAAAGTTTTAGAATCAGGAATAGGAACACATCTTTATTAGATCTTTCATCTTGTCTACAGTGTTTTTCTTGGTTTAAATAATGGTAACAGCATGCTAACTCTTCTGCCTTAACTCACTTCCATAATTGGAGGGGAGAACACACTGCTATAGTTCTGGGGTTCCAGAATGGGGCTTATATCAAAATATATATGAAAGTGATGTATGTGTAGGATTGTATAATCACCTGGTGAGTTTACACTTGAACATATGGGGTGGGCAGTGCAGATGTAAAAAAGAAAGCTGGGAGCAAGAGGATATGAGAAATAAAAAAGTTAAGGGTATCAGAAAGTTCTGAGCATAGAAAGAAAACTATGCATTTAAAATAAGTAAAACCCAAAAGTAGCAGATCTGAAGTCAAATAGCCTTGCTTGGAACATGTTAAATTTGAGCTGTTTTGAGATCTGGGTGGATCTTGGAAGATGCAATGCTTGTTGCCAACTTGGTGAGGCTAGGTTGATCTATATTTCCAAAATATCTCCTAAGACTTCAGGTAGAGTGGACCCCAAGAATCTTGTGTGAAATTTGGAGGGCAGAAGTGTAGCAACCATTTTATACCTCACGCACAATCTCACATATCTGCTGCCTAACCGTGTTAACGTAAGGCAATGCCTGCCACTCCGCACTTCTTCAACTTTCTCAGTCTTCTAGGCCAGGTGTATGTTTAGCTCTTCAGATAAAGCACTGGCTTTTTCTGTAGGGCATCCAAGCACTAAGATCAGAGCAAGAACTCCTAAGGTTTTGATAGGGTGTGACCCCACCCCATTGTCTCCTGTTTAAGATTGCAGATTTCAAGGACAGATATGCTAAAATGGGAGAATGACCTTAGCTGGAATTTCCCTTCAGGGGGAGGCAGGGGGAGAAAGAAGTGAAATGGTCAAGGTGAAACAGGTTTCCTGGAAGGTGGGAAATCAGGGTATATTAAGAAGGGTGTCCAAACAAAGAGAAGGATTCGATTGAATTCAAATTGGAGATTCATATATGGAGACTGGATAGAGATAGGTTGTGGAGGAGAGATGGGAATTGGCCATCTTGTAAAGATGTGAGCCATGTGAGCTTGGCCATGTGGCCACCGAGGGCCTGCAACCCTTGGCTGGCCCAGGCTGGCAGCATGTGTGTTGAATGCAGTTAAGGAGTTTGCAGATTTGAACTCTGTGTTGGAATTTGTTTTGCTGAGTTTGATTTGTGTCTGAAAGAGGCCGTGCAAAAGTTAGGCCTGAGAAGAAAGTGTATTTTGCTGGTTCGGCACCATGGAGTTCCTGCTACCTGAAGGTGACAAGGAGAAGACAGCATGGAAAACAAGGAGGAGCAGTCAAAGGAACATGTCCTCAAGTGTCTGGAGATGGACTCTGTCTGGACATTGGTGAGATGATCAGGACTGAGAGACTGAGGATTTTGGGGCAATGTAGGGAAAGGACTTTGGACAATACTGAGAAAGGGTTTGGACAATGTTAAAGTATTCTGAGTCTTACATGTTTCTTTTGTAATTATTAGTATAATTAGAAATCACTGTTAGAAATAAATTAGTCTGCACTGCACTGATAGTCTTACATTGTTTTGGTATTTTGGTTGAGAAGGCTGGGGATGGTGGTAAGAACCCACAAGTGGAAAGTTTAAACTGTGTTTTAAAGTTTTTCTTTTCCGCAGTTTTTGGAGCTGAAAGCAGAGAGCAGCTGGCTGGCTTTTGCATATCAATGTTAAAGGTGATCAGTGAAAATGCTAATGAGGAGTGTACAGCCTGCTTTGTAGAAAAAAGCAGGCAGATAGGTGTAGACAGTTACAGTTAAAGTCAGAAAGTCTTCTTTTCACCCTGTTTCAGTTTCAGTCCACACTGGTTTCTGGCCTTCTGACTGCTCTGTGGATTTCACCTCCCACATTTAACACAAAGACAACAGCCTTGCAGAAAACTTTACCAGCTCTCTTGTACTAGGTCAGATCCTTTTGGATGAGTATGTTGGTCTTTTCTAGGGCTGAAATCACATTTCCGTTTTTCTATGCACTATGCATGTATTTTATTATTTTTGGTCTCAGTATATTCTTCTCACTAGTTTCATTTAGGTATCTTTCCCATTTCAAGTTCCATCCACTTTCTTATCTCTAGGTCTTTAGATATTCTGTTCCTGTCTTTTGGTTCAACTTCATTTGGTCTGCAGGTCTGAGTCTACCAGTGGACTAGGCTTTTCTGACCACTCCATCTAAATAATTCTTCAAGTCTGTCTTCAGTCTTACCAGAAGTTGTACTATGTAACAGGTCATTACAGACTGGTTTCATGAGAGCAAGAGCTCTATTTGCTCCACATTCTATACACTGACACTCGCAGTCAGCTCTAAAATGATCCTTCTAGAAATGGAATACACAGAGGACCCTTCCTTTAAAGTAGAAATTCCCCATTTCTAGGGGACATAGATTATCCTGAATTCTATTTCTGTTCTTCATGGCAGGCCAAACTAATTACCAGGAGATTCAGATGCCATCTCTGTTCAATTTCTAAAACCTAGCAGGTTCAATTAGACTTTGAAAAGATGTTTGTGATGTAAATAGACAATATTGTTGTGTATGAAATTTTAACTTACAATGTCAATTTTAATTAACTTAGAGACAACAGTGATCCATTAGTAAATCTGAATGTTTAGAATATTCATAAAACTTCGTATTCAACTTTGTTCTGCAATTTTCTATTTCTATAGTGTTCTGCAATTTTCTCCTATTTCATATTAATATCTTAGATGTTATCTTACAAGTCAAAGTATCCTCATTTCCGGAGTTAAGAGGTCCCACTTTAAGCAAGGAGTAAACATAATTTTTATTGAAAGTCTCAATATGAAGCACCATCTTGTTTTTCAGGAGCCCCTGAAGTGTTCTTGAAAGAGTATTTTCAACTATCTTCCTAACTTCTAATTCCTAAGGTCAGTTCTCTGAGTGTTGACTTGAACCTGCTGATCACTTTTAACACTTCAATTCTGCAAGTATTTTGTTGCTGGTTTCTTTGGAGTCCCCAAGTGTCATTTAAGTCTAGTATCCTGGCACACTATCTCAGAATTTAGCCTACATATACCTTATCAAAAATATTTAAGTGGCCCCTAAATTACACAAGTACATATTTGCTCCCTTACACATTGCTTCTACAAATAAAACACAAATAGTAGTGCCTCAGTGTGTTCTGATTGCTGAAATGTTCTTATGCTTCACAAAGTGTGTAGGTATGTATCCTTCTTTCCAATAATTTTTCTCCTCAAAGGATATTGATACAAACCCTCTGAATTGAAAACAGAATTTGCTGTCAAATTCATGTCTCAAGTTAAATGATTCTGAAATTTTTTGATCTTAGAAATAAGAAATTGACAATAAAACTAGGAGCCTTTAAAATTCACTTTGAGTTTTATTATGTATCACAAATGTGCACTAACCAGAGTAGGATTTCTGGACTGTTAAAAATAAATCAGGAAAAAACTCCCAACTCCTACCTTTTTTCTTATACTGGAGTAGCAAAATGTTGGGATTAGTATAGGGGGGAATAAAAGAAACCATGGAAGGCAGTGTATAAATGATATAGTTATGAAACTTCCCTTGTAGTAGCTTTTTGCTGATTTCTAAGACTGAAATATTACAATGTGTTGTTACGCAGTTTTGAACATTATTCAAGGGGTATCAAAGAATGTGGAGAGTGGGCTTCCATTCTTGGGTTATTTCCCCAGTAGTAACTGAAGCCTTTGAAAAGACAAAAGTGCTTGCTTACTGGAAGTTTTGCTGTGTACCAAAGAAATGTAGGAAACGCAGTCACCTCCCCTTCTTGGCAGATGTGTGCTTTATCAATCATGTCCACTTTCGGAGAAGAAGTATGAGTTACTTCATAGAGTTCCTAAAAATACCTGATAGGTCAGTTTTCTTAGCCTTCTATGCCAGGCAGGTGAGTCTTTGGAGAGTATATTCCTGGCTGCCCAAATTAAAGTCGGGATGGATATCTTCAATCTTGCTTACATATTCTTCAATCTTGCTTACATATACCATATACCCCAAGGGAGGATTTATTTTTCATCAAGCACAAAGGAACACATATTCAATTTCAATTCTGAGGTAGGTAATGTGTAGGCATGAAAACACAAGAGCCTCTGCCCATTTTCTAGGTTTAACACTCCTGAAGTGTACAAACTAGATATAGTCCATAATAAGCTCAGAGCTTTTGCATATCTTTCTTACTCAAATTCAGCATAAACGTTGCTTCTCTGAAATGAAGGTCACATTTTTGATTTGTCACCCTTTTATTTTCTTCTAAAATTCTGGTATGATAAATGCTACCATCTATCACTACAACTTCACCTCTCACATCCACTACATTTTGAACTACCAGAGAAGAAACTACTCAATTTTTCTGTCTTCAGTGATTGTAACACACAGTATGCTTTTTGTAAATATTTCTTTAAAAAGTGGTGAAATATAAATATTTTATTTACAAGTACTAGATCTTTTTCACAAAACAAGACAGAAATGTGTTCACTGTGACATTGCAAACTTGGAGAAGTACCTTCATTCAAATTTTTTTGTCCTAAGACAACACTAGGCTGATCTGCAAATTACTAAGAGGGAGTCAATTGCAAATTCCACATTATCATGACCCCAGCATGAAAGAGCTATTTAGAATTTGAAGGTGTTGGTGCAAACAGGATAGTGCCTGATACAATGACACAGGCATTAGCAAAACATAGACTTGAATGTAAACTTTTAAGCCAGAGGGAAGTCAACAAACTATGTGGCCTTCTAACTGACCACCTTCTCAGATTGCCTAGAAAGAAAACATACCCTGGTCATTGGCACAGGTGAGTGCAATCAGAAACTAAACATCAGGACACACACACACACACACACAATTCCAGGATGGAATCAAGATTCCAAAACTTGGAAGAAAAGGAAGAGTATCTTAACCCATCAAGCTGTGAACTTCAGAGACCATCCCATCCAGGTCTGCACATTGATATTTAAACTGAATCTTAATTGATCCTTCATAGTCTTCTGGTCTTCAGCATCTTACCCCTTAATCAAGATTACAATAAGAATATGTATTTCATGGGCTGAAAACTACCCACACTGCCCTTGGGGTTAGAGAACAGGATTCAGTGATAACTCCAAAAAGAAATGAATTACATTAAAACAAAACCAAACAACAACAACAAAACACTAATTGCTTTCCCCCCCACCTCCCAAAGTATTATTGTTTCAAAAGATCAGATTGTCTAGGGTCAAAAATAAGCTACTTTTCTTTCTGTTCAACATTTACAAATAGCACTATTTTTCTGTTACCACAAAAACATTATTTCTACTTGCTTCCTCTTAAACACCAAATTAATGTCTTAGAATTGATTAACTGGAATACTCTGTCCTTTTCCATACTAGATTTGAATTAGCATGCAAAAAATTAACAAAGCTTTATAAAGTCTAATTGACAGTACAGTTGGGACCCTGAAAGGTGACTTATTCTGCACGTGTATGCTGACAAGAGTTTTATTTAGGGAATACCATGAAAATCCTAGATGTAAGGCAAAGCCCAAGAAACAGTTCAGAGTCAGAATAATTACAACTTGAATCCCTGTCTAGAGCAAAAGGGTCTACTTTGAACTAGCTCTAGTTAAGTCAGAATGTAAAATAAACAAGTATCTTGACAGTCTATAGCAGTTTTGATCTTTTGCAAAAAAGCAGATGTGTAAGAAAATTTTCTTGGGTAGTTCTTAGGATCCTATAAAAGCAGTTAAAAATGGTCTTTAAAAATAGGTGGCTTTCAGTTGCATGCTTTGTTTCTACAGACAGAGCTACTAACAGACTCATTTTAAATAATGTCAAGCAGTTTTTATTTCTTGAAAAGGAAAAAAAAAGGGTTTCTTTATATCCTCATGAATAGCTGAGAATATCTAATTAACACTATAATGGTTACTTTTCAGATAATCTATTAAAGTTCCTCTTTGTTTTGAAATTTTACATGACTTTCAGTTGAACCTTAGGAAATGTCAACCATATTGTATAGTAACTGCTCTATTATACAATCTTAAGTCACATTTCTGATATATCCCTGACTCAACTGAAAATTGAAGTTGAACAAACTCAAGCCATAGTCTATGGATAAACATTCTTGAAAACTGTTTATCATCACCTACTAAATGATATGAGAGTTTCCAGTTCAGGTGGGTGTATAAAACATGAACTAGATTTAATAAAGTGCAATATTTAAAAAAATAACACATCAAAAATAAAATTTGGTTTTGGGCAATTAAGTGTTTCATTTCTGAAGACCTGTCATTAAAAAGAATGAAAACACATATAGCACTATACTATAATTGTTCTATTTTGCTCTTTTCATTCTAAGGATGTAGTTTTCTTCAGAGAACAGTTAACTGTTCAAATTTATACTTCAGACATTGCTCACAGTTGACCATGAGGTTTCACAGGCCACTATGTAAGTTGGTAATTCTAAATTCTTTTGCTAAATACGAACATTTTCCCCAATACCAACCAATCTTTAGCTATACCTCATTTATCTTTCTCCTTAACAACTGTATTGGCTTACTGTAAATAGTTTAAACACCCACAATAAACTCAAAGTTTGCTAAGCATAGAGGTACACTGGTTAATGCTCAAAATGGTGTGGCCAGAGGAAGAGTAAATATTACATTAAATATGAAAGAAATTCTTATTAACGCAAAGTGAAACCTTTTTTCACAAAAAAAAAACCCAAATAAATTTAGTCGAAAAAGACTCATTCTATAAAGATTTATCATTTCCAAATCACAGTGAAAAAAACAAGCTATTTACCAACTTTGTTTTCTACTATGTGCTCTGAGATACCTCATTAAAAGCTGGTATCTGACACAAAAGAACATCTGCAGAATGCAATATTGTAGTGACAGTACTGAAGTTATTACAGACATTATTAAACTCTTGAGTAGCAATTGGTTACATCCTAATTATTTATATAGAACATTGGTCCAATACCAAAAATAGAGAACAGCAGCTTGAAATTTATCTCACTCAATGTTCCGAGATAAAAGGGTAAACCATTCTTTTCATTATTTCCTGTAGATTAGTCCTTTTTACATTTTGAAATCTGATGACAATTAAATTGTGGCATTTTCCCAAGCTACTGTATGAAGAGGATGCTGAAGGCCATCACTACACAGCACACTGCTACATAAGGACTCTTCCGTTCACCTGTTGAGAAAAAAAGAACATTGATGCTGATTAACTAAGTAGCTAACACGGATAGATAGATAAGGTTATTGCTTCTCTGACAGAAGAGGTACATAAGAGTCAAGATAAAGTTTGTGCCTACTAGGTGCATGTATTTGGGAGTCAGAGAGAGAAGGGAAAAATAAAAACTAAATCTAACATAAAAGTATAATATGAGCTAAATTATACCACCTCACTTCTAAGACCAACCTTTTCAAGTGTTTAGAAAGTCTTCTGTATACTGTTACTGTGCAACTGTGTAAATTGTTATTAAAAAAAAAAACCAAAATACAAAGAATATAAGAGAACCAAGATAAACAGTATCATATAATGCAAGTAAAGCCAAATGCTTTCTAATCTGCAAAAAAGGGGAAATGTCACCTATGAAAAGACATTCAACATGTAAGCTTTAGTCATGCTTTTCCTCATTGGCAGAAATTTGAGACTTAAAGAAGAAAAAATAGGGGGCTGGGCACTGTGGTGCGTGCCTTTAATTACAGCTTATGGAACGAGGTGGAGACTGGGAATCCTTGAATCCATGGGTTTGAGACCCACCCAGGGCTACATAGTGAGACCTAGTCTCAAAAAATATCTGGGTGTGGTGGCGCGCGCCTGTAATCCCAGCTACCTGGGAAGCTAAGGTTGGGAATTGTTTGAATCCGTGGTACCCCAGGTAAAGTGAGCCTACGGTTTCCCGGGTCTCAAAAAGAGACCCATAAATAAGACGGTGTCAATAAAACTGTATTTAAAAATGCACATAAAATAATATGCCTAATAAAAAAATTAGGAAAAGCTTATTTGCATGATGGGATTTAGTATCTAATCTCTTACAGTATTATTATTTTAAGTTAGAAATATAGAATTTATATGAAACAACCACCTTTGTATTGTCAATATTCGCATGTGTTTAGTGCGCTGTTTATACTTGGAAACGTTCCTTTGCATGAAACACAACTGAAGTAGGCTTGTGAAGTTGTCTTATGAAAGACAGTTCCTGTGAAAGCATCAATCTTGATCACCTAATTTACAACTAAAATTCTCAAGGTCTGTTTTTTTGTTTTTAAGAGCTTACAGTTATATTTGCAGCAAGCTAAATCTGTGTCTCAACGACAACATTCCCAGAAGGTAATTCCACATGTACAAATAAACATTTATTGTTTTTCTTAGTATTTTTCTATCTGGAGATTTTTAGTGGACTCTTTTCTAGCTAAAGGAAAATCTACAAAACAACAGAATAATGTTTTCACAAAATACCACTTATCTCAAACAGAAAAAAAATTTTTAAAAACTAAAAAATACACTAGGCCATTTAGCATTTTTAAGCAATGGTAAATTCTTTGGGGATTAAAAAAGACCCCCAAGTTATCAACCAAAACAAAAGCAGGCATAAATTTCAGGTAGACTTCAGAAAAATGTGTGCTATTCCTAAATTGTCAAATCCAGTCTTATTAAGTACCTAAAAGAAACTGATAGTGTCTTAACTATTCCATCTGCTGGAAATTATTTTTTGAGGAAGTTCTCTTCCTTACCATCCAACTCAGAGTGCTGTAATTTACATATGGGTTTCATTTTCCTGTTTTTAATTTTCTTAAAAGAGATTGCCATGTGGTAGAGCTAAACATCTTTGGTTGAACTTGAGTAAGAATGTTACTTCTTGTCTGGTCAGGTCTGGATAAGTGAATATGAAACAGTTGCTATAATGTGATATGTAACATGATAAAATAATTTGGCTGGGCCGTTTCCCATTAAAATTGCATCCTTTTTCTGTGGATACATTCTTTGTCAAGATAAGAGAGGACCATGTGGTTGAGAAAACAGCATATCAGCATCAATATTTTCTAAGCTGCTTTGCCAAAATGAAAAGCTAATGCTTTTACATAATTGACAAGAATGAATACTTTAACTGAACCATTGAGCCTATGGCTTTTACACAGTGGTGAGAGGAAAATGGTCATACATGAAGAAGCAAAAAATAAAAGGCAGTTTGTAAGGACACATAAAATAGACCATACTATACAAAATGATTAAGAGAACTCAGTCTCCTAACTCCACACTTTTTTAGATCTTCACCAAAGAATATTATTACTCTAGTGCAGTGATGTTCTCTCTCTTTCCTCAAAGTGTTTTGCTTTTATTTTATGTTCTCTCCTGGCAGCTTATCTGAATTCTCACTACTCTGTTCCTTGATAATACTGTTTCTTCTTCAGGGTGACAACTCTGTAGCAAGCAGTTTGGTTTATAAATATTTACATTTTCTACTAGCCATTTAGGGTGCTAATCTGTCTCTTTCTCTTCTAAGGTACTGTTTAGGTGCCTTAAATTTCCTGTTATTTCATGGTTTACAGTTCTTACAACATGACTAAACAAGTTAAGTGTGCAATACAATACTGTGGAAATGTAGTATGGCTCTTTTCAACTACAGCACTATTGCCATCTTGGGCTAATTTTATAATGAGGGGCTGTCCTGGACATCAGTAGATACGTAACAATGTCCCAGAGATATGGCCACTCAACTCTGGCTATGACAATCAAGTGTCATTTGGCATTGCCAAATATCCCAATTGATACCCTACTTCTCTAGGTTATAGCGATGTGTTAACACCTACCTAAAGTCAAAGATACAAAAGATTCTCATGCATATATCACTATAAGAATAAAGGACAATGAAGAAAACAGAGGAATGAAATGCTATGAGCACAATGAGTCCTCTGAAAGATGTCTGCTTTAGAAGTCCGTATGTTAGAGTGAGGGCCTGGAAAAAGGTCTTTTACTATGAAGCTCTTCATGTTTATACTACCATTTTCTACCACAAGAAACTGAAAGCTCAAGAATTGTATATTAGCTGTACCAGTTAGAGAGGAATTCTATAATCCCCACTTTTAATAGTTTTTGCCTATCATTAAAAGCTCAAGGGAAGAAAATATTCTCTTTAAGTTATTTCAATGGTGAACGTAAGAATCTTAGAAGAATTTGAAACTACAAATTTTTAGTTCTTAGTTGAGAGTAGGTTATACCTGTGTTTATCCTTAGGAATATTACATTAATTCCCAAGTCTTTATAGAAATTTCTAAGTATTATAGAAATTATTTGTATTGTTTGATCGTAAATCAATTTTATTGTTGTTATTGGCCATTTTCTAAATTTTCTACATCTCTCAAAAGTGATGTTTTGAAAGTTTTGGTTTTCAAAGTAAAATATAATAAAGGGAGCAGTTTATCTAAGGGCGATAATGCAAATTCTCCATCCTTGCTAATGTGGAGAAAAAGGAAGTCGCTACTCTGTGGTGGGAATGCAAACTGGCTCACACCCTATGGAAAACAGTAGGAATAATTCTTAGCATATTGAAAAGAGACCTACCATATGACAGAGCAATTCCAGTTTTAGGGATCTTTCTGAAGAATGTAAAAACACTAACTCAAAAGAAATATACACTCCTATGTTCACTGCAGCATTATATACAGTAGCCAAACTATGTTAAGAATCTAAGTAACAAAAAGATGAGTGGGTTAAGAAGAGGAGGTCTATATATAAAAAGGAATATCCCTCAGTTATAAAAAGGATAAGATCTTGACTTCTGTTCTACATGGATAAAAGTGGAGGAGATTTAGACAAGCAGAGTCAACTAGAAGGAGAAAGACAAATATTGTTTGGTGTGGCTTATATGAGGAACACAGAAACACTAAGGTCAGATAAAAACTAACCAATAACCAACTTAAGAAATCTAACTTAAGGGCCGGGCACAGTGGCTCGTGTCTGTAAGTTTCAGCCTATGAAGCAGCCAGGGCTAGGGATCACGATTCGAGTCTCACCTGGGTCCTGTAGTGAGACCTAGTTCTAAAAAAACAGCTGGGCGTGTTGGTGCGTGCCTGTAATCCCAGCTACTTGGGAAGCTGAGGCTGGGGATTGCTTGAGTCTGTGGTACCCTGGGGCAACGAGAGCCTGCGGTTCCACAGGCAAAAATAACAAGACCTAGTCTCAAAAACAAAAAAACAAACAAAAAAGAAAAAAAAAAAAAGAAATCTAACTTAAGAACTGAGGTTACCTGAATTGAAAGGATAGCACAGTGAGAGGGGAACCAATGGAATACAGTGGAGGACATGGGTGTCCTGGTGATGGGCACGGTATGAAAATACACACCTCAAGGATATGATTCTGTATCTCCAAATTATACAGTGTTATAAAGCAAGTGTGTTACCTCAATTAAAAAAAAATCCTTTCTATTTAAAATGATTAGGTTTGGAATTCAGGCTTTTTTCTGGACCCAGCAGACTAACTATTATATGCTGAAAATCTTTTCTTCATTGTGTAAGTCTGGCAACATTATCAAAGAAAAAAGCAGTTTATATATATGGCTTTCTTCTTCAATATATATATATATAATATATATATTCAATATTAGAAGAAATATCCTAAAATCAAACTATTTTGGGGGAGGGAGATAATTTCAAAGAATATAAAAACTCATTTTCAGTCCAAGTGGTTTAAGTATAAATGTCCTGATTTGTTTCCTCAGAACCAATACAGGCATAATCTATAAACTTTTTTTTAAATAAAGGTATAATTTATAACTGTTTTTAAAAGGTGTAACCTATTATTCAAGAAAACTAGTGAATCACAGCAATAAACAACATTCTATAGCATTCACTTACAATAATTTCAACGTCCACTATGTGTTGGCTACTTTGCTAACACTTTTATTCAGAGATGGCTGGGACAAGAATCTTAAGGGTACAGACACCTGTAAGATATTACTATTCTAATTAGGAAAAAGTAGAAGATTGCCACATTTCCCTTATCAATAAGAACAAAGATTGACTATCACCGCATGGGTTTACCAGGTGAAAGTTTTCTAAAGCAACAAGCAACATACTTCAACTTACCATAAGGCAACAAAATGATTATGTTTAAATGGGCTGCTCATTCCTTCATTTGATGAGAAAATCATCTTCAATATTAAATATGGAATGACATGTTCTATAAGCATGCATGTACGAAATTTCAGTATTTGTCTGTGATCTCACAACCACAAATGCAAAGTATTTGATATTTGAATTAAAGAATTTTTTTCTTTTATTTCCCATCTCTGATAATGAAATATGATCAGGTATCCACAAATACTAGTATTAAATAGCATATGGAAAAGAGCTACAGGTCAATTATTTACAGACAAGTTAAGTGAAGATTACAGAGAAACACTTACCAATTCTGGCACACTTCCAAAATATACCCAACAATCTACAAAGGACAAAAAGAGAAAAGAGTAGCTACTGAATACTGGGAAAGGAAAAGAATTTTCTCACCATCATATATAGAGTTCATTATAGACTAGCATTTTAATTTCTGACATTTTGCTTCAAAAGTGAAATTTGATGTTGAGCCACCACTTATCTAAGAAAGTAGGACATAATAGCATATTAACTATCAATGTATAGAAACTGTCACAAACTGGAATATATATAAGGTGTCAGAGATTAACTCTTGGGTAATGTGAAAATCATAAAAAAATTACACAAGGGCTTAATGTTGTAGGATTCAGTTAATTTTAAGCACTTTACCTTCAAAAGCAGAACCTATCCACCCTATATATACACAAATATCTATACCCATCAATTTAAATATTTATTTTGAGAAAATGGTAAATGAACAGTTAGTTTTGCATGAACTTTGAAATTAAAAAATGAAACTCAAAACTTTCAGTATGTTTTTCTATATTTAATGACCTATAACCATAAACTCCAATCATAACCTTTACATAAGTACTATCATTCAATAAATAGAGAAAAATAGGTGTAAATGTTTTAAATCTAAATAAAAACTTCTACTGTGGAGAAACTACATGCTTAATATATAAGATATGCAAACTAATATTGTGGAAACAAAATAAGAATGAAGATATGTATTTCAATTTTATGAATGAGAATGTATGGCTTAAATACCTATCCTAGACACCTGACAAAATAATAAAACAGAGGTATTATCTATTGATGATACTGTAATATTTATGAAGACAGGTGATAAGACAAATAAGAATTCTTTTTCAACAGAGCAGAAAAATAGCCAGCTGTTAATTTCCAACAGTGAAGCCAATAAGAACTCACTTAATCCAACTGGTATAGATATCTTCACTTAAACACAGACAATTCAAGATAATGAAAAAAATCTTACCAGTCTCACAAAAATATCTATTATCAAAGAAAAGTGGCTGGTAAAAATTTCTTCTACAGAAAACACTAATGTATAGCCAAAATATAGAAACATTACACCTATGTAAATAGAAACAAAGATGTAAAAAAGTCAAACAACCCTATCAGTACATACATTAAATATGAAAGTAGACATGCTCTCTCTTTGGTCTTTCATGTAGGAGAAATATACTACTACTCAACCTCTACTGTAAGGTTGGTAGCCCTGAGAACTCCTTTTTTAATGTAGCATGTTATGGATGTATTTCTGCTCCCAAAGGAATGAGGAGCAGATATTTCCACATGCAATCTACTTTTTCCATACAGCACCAAAAAATGTACAAATATTGTTTCTACTATGATGTGATTATTCTATAATGAAACGCAAACAAATACTTCATTAGAGACATTCTTCATTATAGTAGACTCTCAAAGTTATTTTGTTATATTACTGGTAAGAACAAAAAATTCTGGCCAGTGTAGGATGAAAGAACATTATTTGAAGACGTGGTTTTGTTAACATTGTGTCTTATAACCAACTTATGTTGTTAAGGGAGGATTTACTATATATGTTAGAATTCCAGGAAACTGATCAATGAGATTATTTATTGGTTGATATTAAATATAAAATAGTAACTTGGAGTTGAGAACAAGGAAAGGAGAAAAACAAACCCTTTGCTTTTAAAGGCAACAAATAAAACGACAAAATTTCAACAAATGAACAAAGTATTGAGTTGTGATGACTATGCAAAGTAAGAAGGGAAAAAAGGTGGAATGAAGTGACAAATTTAAGTGCTGTACTGTCATAAAAATTTACCCACAACTAACATCAGGAGATTAAATACTTGACCTACGGAGACAGATGTTTATGGGAGCAAGATTACTGATCTCCAGTGTTGTAGAATGGAAAGGAAGAGAAGCAGAAATTACTAGTTTCTTAGCTGAATATCTGCCACATGGTTTCCTATAGAAGCTTTTTATTACAGAAAAGGTACAGTTTGACTTTGAAGCATCCTAGTTCGGCCTTTTTTTTTTTAACCCCCCAAAATAAAAAGGTGCTGAGGCTAAATGTTCCTATGTGAAATATTTGATTACATCATTCTTTTTATTTATTAAAATTATTGAAAGTCAGCTGGTATCAAGAAAGGATTAAGACAATAACACATAACATTTTTATATTAGGCAATAAAAGTTTATATGGCATTTAAAATATAATCTTTGGTTGAAATATGTACTTTTTGTATTACGAATATAGTCCTTTTAAGTTCAAATTCTGGGGGAGTTAGCAGTGGGTGGGCATGGATTTATAATTAATAAAAGGGCAGTGACAGGCCCAAAATTTATTTTTTATTATGGTTTTAAGCAAATTAAACAAACTCCTCCAAATATGCCTGCTTTAAGATATAGACAGTTAGCCTGTATGATTAGAACTGATTGGAGAGGGAATATCTATATTATTATTTCTGTGAACACTGTACTTTAAAGCTTTTTGATGCTTTCAAGTTATAGTAAACAATTTTACTAATGATTTTATAAAAACTAAGGCCTATCAGTGTTTGTAAAATACGAAATTGTATGTCTAACTCCAGAGGAAAAAAATCTGTAAAAGATTTTTACAAAACTGTCACACACAGGAATCAAATTATTTAATGACATTTATAGTACTTTATAGTCACTCTATGTATGACAATTTCAGTAACTAGAGAACATTAGAAACATACCCAGTTTTATTTCTGTCCAGGACGCTGGGTGCCAAAGATCGGATATAAGCACAGGTACATATAAGCAGTAAGATTACAGTCAGAAGACTCTGAAAATTGAAAATGGCAGACTAAAAAGAGAAAAAGAAAAGTTAGTGTCACAAAGGAAATTGTATGCATAAAAAATGAGATAATTCCATATTAAGAATGAAACTTTTTTCCCATCAAAAGGCAAACAGAATGACATTGTGTTCATTTTTAATGTTCACATTTAAGAACACAGTAATGATGAGTTTGATAGTGTGCTTTCTTTTCCATTCTTCGGAATAATATGGAAGATGTACCAAAAATTCTAAATTCAAGAATTTGAAGGCACAAAAATGTCATAAATACAAAAGAGCTGACCAAAGATCAACATACAATACAAAGGTTCCAGGTACCGAGCTTGGTTTAATGGATAAGAAATGGAGTCAACTAGCTCTTCCAGTAGTTGGTCATCTAAGGTCAAATGAATCATTAACTCTGAGTCAGTTTCACATTTGTAAAGCTGAGTGGTGAGTAGGGTGATACATTAAATTTTGCGTAAACTGTCATTTCTCAAATTCCTTCAAGAGTGTTCTAAACGTAACCAATTATGTATCATACACTGAATAAAAGGCTATCAGCTCATTCATTATTGACTCTTAATAGTTTTTCAAAAAATCAACACAGGAGGCATAAAAAAAAAAAACCAACCTAAGTTTTCACAAACATTTAAAGTGTCATAGGTTTCCATTATGGTCAAATGATGATGGACTTCTACTCAAAATTTAGCTCATATAATTTTTTCCAGGAAGTTTCCTTGAGTTCATCTACTTTTTCTGTTCTATTTTACATAGTACTTACCTTTTGTTATCTTCATGTATTACTGTTATACATTTATTTAATACTCATCCCTAAAGAATTGAATCTCACCAGATTGAATCTCTTAATACCGGACTAAATGCCATACACTAGCCTAGTAATTGTTTTTCTATATATATAGTTTTTTATGGGTATAATATGGTTAAAAGTCTAATATTTTCGTCTTTAAGTTGGATCTTAGTGCTGTGTTTTGGAAAGCAAGTGATACATATAACTTGAAAAAAAAAGAAAACTCTAAACAGATTAGAGAAAAGTGTCTTTTACTATGCTGACCTTCTATAGGTCTAATTTTGAATGTGTATAGGAATGCTATTAAACAATATCTGAATAACCTTATGAAATATGATGCAAAGATTTCCTTCAAGTCAACACAGCTAGACAGATATTTATTATCTACTTGGTTAGATATGGGTTAAAAAAGTATACAGTATGACACCTTCCTTCCAGGCGCTTTTAGCAACCAATAATAATGATCATCACTAAATATTGATGATCACTGAGTTCTTCTTTTGCATTACCTTATTTATTCCCCCACAATTGAAGTAGATGTCATTAATACACTTATTTTGTACATTACATAAGCAACTATGCAAACAGCAGCTAAGTTAGAGCAGGGTATGTACTTTAAAAACTAAACAGTATCTTATGGTAGCATATGTAAAATGACTGGGTTAGTGCTGACAAATAATGCTATTTTTATAAAGGAAAGTCAGGAGAAATGTCAAAAGGAAAGTAGGAACTGAATCAAGCCTCCAAAGGGGTAAAAGATGAGGTCAATAAAGCAGGATTAAAAAAGCATGGAAAGCATCTACATGGAATGAGAAACTTGCATGTTTAGGGAATAACAAGCAGACATATTAAGCAAAAGATTTATATAAAGTGGTTGGAGAAAAAAATCTGAAAAGTAGGTTTATTACCATCATGATTTTGCAATGTGTCTTCTTTCCTTTCCTGCCTTGTTAAAGAAACTTGTTTACATGATAAATCTGGGATGGGTTTTCATATAATCCAGTGCAGGGGTGGGAGAACAGGGCTCACGATGAAATGCTCATTATGAAGGTTCATCATTCTTACCTTTTCGCATTTAAACTTTTTTGTAATGCTAAAAAAACACCGAAAAAAGTGTCTAACTTTAAAGAAGTGGAGTGTTTATATGCACATATATATTTGTTTGTGAAAGGATTTAAAAATGAAAACCGTTTAAAAGTATATAATAAATAATACATAGAACTTTGTTCCTGGGTTTTATGCTGTAAAATTTAAACAATCTTTGGTGGTAAAGTCTTTTAAAGGTACTTTAACTTTGGTCACAAGGCTTTTTCAAACACATAGAAATTAGCCTACCTAAGCACTCCTCCTAATGTGCAGCATCTGTTGTCTCTTGATAGAGAATTTTAGTCTTAGGATTAAAGGAAACAGATGTTCCTGTTCAGCAGAAAAAGAATTGGGATTTTCAATAGACATGCTATTAAAGAGTAGGGGAAAGTTAAGAAAAAAGCAAGCATATTGGATAAATCACAAAATGAAAGAAAAATAGTGATAAGGAAAGTAAAATTCATATACTGTGTTAAACATTTTTCAAATACTTTAGGATCATGGAATCTTTTTCAACTACTATAATGTTTTGCACAGATAATCTATTTTTTGACTGCCTGATGAATTGACTCAATTTTCTGGTCTCAACTCAAGAATCACTTCTTCTGTGAATTATTCCTTGTTCCCATTGTTTCCAGACTAAGCAGTATCTTTGTATGGGTACGTTTTATACAGATACCTATGAGAGCACCTACAGCCTTTCAAAGTCTCAACTTAGAGTTGAAGCACAATTTTTTTTTTTTTTGAGACTAGGTCTTGCTATTTTTGCTTGTGGAACCACAGGCTCTCGTTGCCCGGGGTACCACAGACTCAAGCAATCCCCAGTCTCAGCTTCCCAGGTAGCTAGGATGACAGGCACGCGCCACCACGCCCAGCTATTTTTTGCAACTACGTCTTGCGACGGGCCCCAGGCGGGACTCAAACCGCGATCCCTAGCCCCGGCTGCTTCATAGGCTGAAGCTTACAAGCACGAGCCACCGGGCCCGGCCTTTGAAGCACAATTTTGTGTGCCTGTTAAGCAAAATAGTACATTGCAGCCATTGATAAAGATTAAACAGTAACTTGAACATGACTGGCAGTAAAACATCATAACAAATATAAGCGCATACTTAAAATTCCAAATTAACAATGCGTGTCATTGAAAAACTGTAGATTAGAATGGTGAATATTCTATTAACTAGTCAATAGAAACCCCCACATGGTGCTTTGCATCTATACTTACTTGCTAATGATATCTGATATAATATAAGGAAGGTGCAGATAACCTTAATGTTTATGTTTAAGGGTCCAGCCACAGGAAAAGGAATTTTTGAGGAATTTCCTCTGAGAATCAAAATTTTCTTGTATCACCAAGTGAAAATTGGAAAAATTCTACCAAGCTGTCCTGAGGTATCTGTAAATGGGACGGTCAATGTTTTTCTGACTGCCTAATTTATAAGCAACTGATACCTTCCAAGAGGTATGGATGACCGAGTAGGCAAACAAGTAGGCATAAAGTCTAGAACCTCAATTCACAAATCTGAGGTTCAATTAACTTTCCATATGGATACCTTGTGACAGCATTAGGGGTTAAACTGCAGCAAGCTATCTAGTTTGGTAAGTAAGTTTAGGTAACTAAATGAACATTATTAAAAAAGCACAGTGAAAGATGAGAGAAGTCATTAAATACATTCCTTTTGGAAATTCTAAGGAAGACTGTTTCCTTGACCTTTCAAGCCATCTAGAGTATGCCTGTACGCCTTGGCTAGTGGTCCATCGCTCTGATCTTGATACTCACTTCTTTTGTCTTTAGGACTCTCCTGCTCCCCTCTCACAAAGATCTTTGGCATTAAATTGCCCTATCTCCCTGTAACTCAAGATGATCACTCCATTCCAAAATTCTTAATTATAAACGCCAAGTCCCTTTTGCCATATTCACAGGTTCCCCTTCTTCCCTCTTTCTTGGACAGTGTAGCTTGGGTTACCCCCTGCCTACCATACCTACAAACACTTCCATTTCATAAGTGTTATCTAATTCTCTGGACTCAGGGTTGCATGTGGAGAAACCTCAACTATAATCAGAGAGATGGCAGTCCTTTTGGTTGTAGAATGCAGGGGTCCTGTCTCAACTTTTGAACATTACTTTCAGAGCTGTGCTTAATTCTTTCAAAACATGGCAATGGAGATCTCAAACCACCATTCTTCAAAGGTCCTTGTATGATTCCTCAATGCTCTAGAAAGATTACACTATTCACAATTAATCAGAGCTATTGATAAGTTTGTACTAATTTACCCAAACCAGAAATAAACTTGATTAGTCAGTTACTTTGTAATTCTCTGAAGTAAAAGATGATTTGTTAGCTGTTTTGAAATCATGAAATCAATTCAGAGTTTCACCACCACAGTAAGTGAAATAATTTAGGAATGGACAGAGACTGGTCAAAGCAAAGCCAGCGTTCAAACATAAAACTGCTGGCAATATTAACAAGTCTTTAAAAGCCTGTATTCTAAAGTCAATTTGAGGAATTAGGGTTTGTTTTTTGGTTTTTTACAGATTTAATTTTTATTTAAAAAGCTTCAATTTCTTGTTTTTCAGAGTCATTCCTAATTGATAAAATGCTCAAAACATCAGGAGGGATTCAAGCAGTATAAAAGTAGAGAAAACATTGAGAAAAACAGAATTAAACACATTACTGTGCTAAACAGTGACTGCCCAATGACAATACTTGCTAACTATACTTTCTTTGGGAAAGACTTGACTAAGTTAACAGCATTTTCGTTAGCTCTGAATACTTGAGCACCATGTAATTTATTCATTTTTGGGATTATTAAGACAAGTCGCATAAAAATTTGTTAGTGGCCTTCTTTATGCATCACACTATCTCTGGGCTTCAAATGTTAACTCTTTCAGTTTAACTGAAATTCACTTTAAAAAAGAACTAATATCAGGCCAGGCATAGTGGCACATGCCTGTAAGCGGCAGCCTAGGAAGCTGTGGCCGGTGCCAGGGATCGTGATTCGAGTCCCAGCAGGGGCATGTAGCGAAATATAGTTCCAAAAAAATACAGCTGGGCGTGGTGGCGTGCGCCTGTAATCCCAGCTATATGGGAAGCAGAGGCTGGGAATTGCTTGAGTCTGTGGTACCCTGGGCAACGTGAGCTTGCAGTTCCACAGGCAAAAATAGCGAGACCTAGTCTCAAAAAACAACAACAAAAAACAAAACAAAACAAAACAAAACACCAAAAAAAAACTATTATCAAAGATGTGAAATTAAAACTCCAAACAGCAACAATTTTACTTGTCTCAATTCTATTACTTCTATATAAAACTAGTCTATTCTTCCCTGGAGGTGGAAGGAAACCCAGAAAAGCCACTCCTGACCTAATTGTGATTTAAAAAAAAAATGTAGTACTATAAAAGTGGGTCAAGCATTTTAACATTTACAAATCTAGGTTAGGTGAGCATTTTCCAACTAGTTTCTATTTGTGCATTCATATGCACCACTATTAAAAACATGGATACACAGGGATAAATGTAAGCCTGTTTAAGAATGTGTATGTGTACATGCGTACGTGCACACATACCCCTCCCCTACCCCATTTACCTTAGATGACTCAAGATCACAAAGAGATTTCTACTAAAACAAACATATTAATCATTTCTTCTGGCATATAATTTTAAACTTTGTTGATTACTGTAAGGGAGCACTGGCTTTGTATCAAACAGACCAAGTTACCTAGGTTTAATCTAAAAGGATTATATTCAGATGTTAAGAATACAATCATTTTCTTCCCATCACCAGTGGCTACTAAACATTTGTATTATTTAATGAAACCACCCAGGCACATACATTTGTTCTTGGATAATCAGCATCTCTAAGGACTAGTTTAATTTTGTTTCTAAAATGAAGGAGCTGGACAAATAACCACTCTCATCAGTCCTGTTTCAAAAAGGTAGATCTTTTCTACTTACTTTCCACTTAAAATGAAGAATTTCTATGGCTACAAATAGGGACAGTTCAGGAAGCCCTTCACTTATTGCCCCTGGGCAACAATGGTGATATGCAGTTATTCCCATTTTACTGCTGTGATACCTCCAGCGCAGTCACTGTATCTGTGCTCCTTAGTATTGGAGCTATTTTATGGACACCTCAGATCTAAACATCAAACAAGAAAGGCGTCAAAGGTATTAATAAGAGAAAGCAATCATACAACTATGACAAATAATTAGCTATTAGAAAAAAATGACTGCTTCATGTGTTCTGATAAATGATTTTACAAGACTAAAGGGCAAAGTGCTGATCTTGTTAGGAATAAAAGTACTGTGACCGTGCAGTCAGAAAATACAAAGACTGATAAACTATAAAAACTTCTGAATATATGAATTCATAAAAGGCATGAACATGGTTGGTTGTCTATCAAAAGCTTTCAAAAACAATCAACGCCTAGAAATCTGGACCCAAATTAATAGTGCATCTACTGATTTTCAAAGCTCCCTGGAAGTTTTTACTTGCCATTACAAGCCACTAGGTAACTGTGAGCCTAATGCAATGTTTTTCAAGTCTAAGGAACCCTTTCATGGATGATAAGGTCAAAACCACTTTTATAATACTAAGATATTTCCCTTTTTATTGTGATGCCATTTGTTTTGATAGTACAAACCAATAGTAACAACAGAATTACCATCTTAAGCAACTCTCTACTAAAAATCTCTGAGGCACACAAATCTTGCTTTTACTCTTTAATTTCTTGTGGAATTAGTAACATTACGATAAAGGTTTCAAGATTTGGAAAGAGAGCTGTTAAGTTTAAATCTTAGCTTCATTATTTGTAGGTAGTGCAATCTCAGACAAAATACTTAGCCCGTCTGCGCCTGTTTCTTTATATTTACAATAAAAACAATAATCAAGTCTTTAGTATTTTCTAGAAAGCTCTTGGCAAAAATAAGTACTTAACCAACAGTTTTCCACTTGAATCAACCATTCAAACTGGAGTTGTACTTTATTGCTCCCATCTGACCCCTTTCAAAACTATTTTCCTATTCATCCTTTCCTTTTTAACCTAACTACTATCATCAATAGCTGAAGCATTTGATCACATTACCTGACTTAACTGTGTTTTTAAACTGGTCTCCAGATTTTAATCTGCCTGTATTCAAACATACCTGCCACAGTTATCAGTTGGCATCCAAAATATAACTATTCTCCTTGCTCAAAAGTCTTTATCAGGTAAGCAATTCAGCATCATCAAAATAATCTTTGGTAGAGAACAAATCCTTTTAAGACCTAGCCCTAATCTTTCTAGCCTCATCTCTCATCATTCTATTCTGCTTAACTTCTATTTCTGCCAAGGAACCTCCAAGTAACTAATCAACTTCATTCCCTTTATCTCCCCAACTGCCACTTCCTTTATCTGACTAAAGAATAGATAGAGAGCAGTCCTAGTTCTAGGTAATGACTCCTTTCCTAATCCCTACTGTTAATAGATAAATCAGATGCCCTCCCAGTAGTCCTCAGTCAGATTACTCCTTTCTTCACTGTTCTATTATTTTCAAGTGTCTCTGCTTCAAATGAGGAAACATTCAATACCCTTTTTCTGAACTCAGTTTACAGAATGTCCACAAATAGTCCTGTGTTTTCCATCATTAAATGACCACCTGTAAATCAGTTAACATATCAAAAGATGAAGAAATGAAAATACTTTCCTCAGATTAAACAATGAAAGGATGGGAAATGAGAATAATTTTGATCCCAATTGGGTAGCTCCAAAAGTCCATTTTTTTCCCTACATATGCTCTTTATATAATAGCTGGTAAACCACAGAATTTACTTATTTAATAATCTACCCCACTGGACTATGAAATCCTTGCAGACACTGACCATGTTATATATGACTCTGCATCCTAGACTCCCATTCATTTGAATACAAACTCCATTGGACACTGTGACATAAGAGATTAAAAGATACAGGCCTCTACTTGTTTGCACACAAGGAGAAATATAGTAACAACTCATTGTTGTCTTTCTTTTCTTTATTATTTTTGTGTTAAGTGCAATGCTATAGGAATAATGAAGGTATACATATGGACCAGGAATGCCAAAATTAAATACCGAAAGGCAGTTGAAAGAAACAGAAAACACAGGGAAGCCTTACTGGGAAGAGATGAGATGAATCTTGAACAATTCATTTGTTAGAGGAAAACAAGATGGTCTTAATTTTTTTTTTTTTTTTTTTTGAATAAGATACAATTCACAGATAAAATTACCACTCTTTATACTCTGGTAGTTCTAATGCTGCTGATAGACCCTGAATGCTGACATACCATTTTAAAAAATGCATTCACTAAAATAATTAGGATCTAAGATAATGTCATAGGGTTACTTGTCAGTAATACCAAATTTATGTGGAAAGTCAAAAGGAAACTAGTTACTAAGGAGCTCTACCAACAAGAATGCACTTTCTCTAAAATGCTGCCAATCTAAGCTTACAAAAGAGAGGAGGAATAAAACATTAACCACCTGGTAGTTGTCCTATTACTCCCACATGGGAGTGGTATATTATAGTTGAAAGCAACAGATCACTAAAATTTATTTTATCCTAAATAATATGACTCGTATTAACAGCATGAAAATTTCTGTCCTAGGACTTTAAGTTTGAATTGTGGCTTCACTATTAATTAGTATGCTGTCCCAAGCACATCAATCTCCTTGTGCCTGTCTTCCTTCACTTATAAACATCTATTTGAAGTTCTATGCCTGAAATGAGACAAAGCCTATGAACTGATTTTTGTAACACAGTATGGCACATGCCAAAAGCTAATAAATGAAAACCACTGTTGTTACTTTTGGGGGGAGGGAGGAAAATAGCAAGAAGTTTAATGTTACCTAAAACATGGTATAGTAACCTGATATAAAGAGAAATATACCTGTCACTTGTACTATGTGCAAACTAATTCAACTTTAGCTTTTAGCAAGATAGGTAATAGTCTCTACTCTTTTCAAACTGGAAAAGAAATCTAATGTTGTAAGTAAAAGCTCACTAATGATACACTTCCAAGAACAAATACATTCAATCACAGGAGGCCTGGCAAGGAATTGAAGAAAATGCTGGCTAGGGAAGGATTAACTTGTCACTTTTCTATAAGTGGTAAGTGGTAAACTCCAGGGAAGAGACTATGACTTATGCTCCCCGTTACTATTAAAGTACTTGGCACAGAGCAAGCAACAATGAGACTATCATTAAAAGTCTAAAGTTTTATGTTGTATGGGATTCTGGAAAAGAAAAACTTTTGGAAACATAAGTTTAGCAAATTTTCACTGTAGAATAGACTTTTAAGGTTTCAGAGGTCATGGCTGCTTCAGATACAGTAATAAAATACATATAACCAAATACCTCTTTTACACAGAAATAAGATCATAAATGCAAATTTGGAATGCGAACTTTATAAATTCACCATAAGTGAGACAGATGTATAGGCTGCTGATATTTATCACAACAAAAGTGCTTTCAGATACAGTGTGGGTTATTTAATATTAAGTATCTTCAGGCTATGCTTTTTTCCACCTTTTTTTTTTTCTGCCAGGAGATGTATTTCCACTAAGGACTTTAGTGATTTTCAAACTTTTCTCTAAGAGGCCCAAACACTGCCAAAATAACCTGCAATAACACAAATAATCTCAGTAACATGTGGGGCGGGAAGGTGTGGGGCCAGCACCACTCCAAGGAGTGTATTAAGCTCTTGAGAAAAACCACCTCTGCAGAGAATTCCAGGCATTCAAATGCAATTTTGTAGAGCAGCATCACTAAGGCTGAGAAAATGGACAAGAGGCCTGAAAGACCAATGATTCAACAGGTGAAAATGAAGGTATGGAATTAAAAACAAATAAACACTAGGAAAAGACCCAAAGTAAGGCGAGATGCATAAAAACAAAGGGAAAAAAGAAACTCGAGAAGCTCCACTATGCTAAAGGGTCAAAGACCAGAGCCTATGCAGCCGACTAGTTAAGCCAAACCAGACCATTTCTACAAAACAAGTCAGGTGAGTGGTCTCTGCGGGAACGTTCGGGCTCCGCAACCCTGAGGTTCTTTCCTGGGCAGTGGGCCCAGGTTCTCCCTGGCTGGGAGAGCAGGGGGCCACATGGTCCGGGGACTGCGCTACGTCCGAGCCCGGGGAGAAAGAATTAGTGCCAAAGCTCCCGGACTCCAGTGCCAAGGCAATCGCTCAACCCTTCGGCCCTACTTTGGGCCCACAGTCCCTTCAGAAATTTCCATCGCGAGCCCATAACCCCGGTTCTTACCATAGTGAGGCCGGCGAAGCCCCAGCCACATCACCCTTCCGCACCCAAGGCGGAAGATGCGCTCATGCCCCGCCTGCCTTTCTGACTCCCTTTCGCCGTCCGATTGGACCTGTCAAGGGACCGCCTCCTGAGCCGTGGATTTCGGGCGCCACGATAGGCTCCTCTCTATAGGAAAAGGCGGGATTAATGACATCACCAAACACGCGGAAGTAGCTCTTGCTCTCATTGGCTAAGTGGCATCTTTCCCTGGGAGCGGGCCTTTTGGAGGAGACCGGAAGTGGAATACTGACAGGTAGGGTCCGGAAGTTGGTGCTGTCTCTTTAAGTAATAGTTGTCTGTACTTCTATTCTTTTTCTGATTTTTTTTTTGTTGTTGTTGTTATTTCACCCCTGTAACTCCTTAGTACGCGAATTTTTCCCGAACTGGGTCGCCCTTCCCCAACCACCGCCGTTTGTAAACGCCTGAGCTTCCGTTTGTAGACTGTAGTGGGGCACCAGGGTTTCCTGGCCTGATCCGCAGGGCCTGACCCCCTTTCTTTGCACCGCGGGAGTCTTGGGGACGTGTCTTTGACATGCTCGATATTGACTGTCGTGTTGGGAGCACACTTGGACCTACTGTATTGAGTAGCCACGCCTTTTCATCGTTAACACTGGCTTTCTTCTACCGAGTCCTCTTTTTTTGGTAAATTGTCGATGAGTATCATCCGAGACTAGCCGTACTATCCTTTTTGGTGTCTGGGAAGAACTTTCTGTGCTAATAAGTGGAATGGAACGGCTGTCCCTCAGCGCAGCTGTTAAGTATTCTAGAGAAATGAGCCACCCACAAAACAAATCACATATTTCAATACCAACTTTTTCTTCTAATCAGTGTTACTGTTTAGCTTCTTCTGATTATAATTAAGTCAATAGATGAATATTTCTCCAACTAGTTTTTGTCTACCAGTATTTTAGGTGGAGAAATAGGCGCGCTGACCTGTCCCCTTTGCATAGTTACTTGGAATTCTTAAGAAGTTGGTGCGGTTTTTTACTGTGTCCTACCTAAAGGCAGTAGAAGAAAACAGAAAATGCAGGGAGGCTTTACTGGGAAGAGATGAGGGACAGGAGAAAAAGAAAATAAGAGATGTATAAAAATACACGATACCCTATCAAAAGACAAGCCATTTAATGTTCTCCTGGGTAATTGCTTTGTATTATGTAGTAGAAGTCTTGACATTGATATTAAACATGGGTTGATTATGGGAATTACGTTGTTCAGCTCTTGCTTGGCTTCTAAAGTGTTTAATAGTCTGTAGACGTTATCATTGTTTTTATTTTCTTGCGAAGATAGTTTTGATCACTGTGAACACTGAGAGTAATATTTCTATAAGAAACTGCTAATAGTCAACTTGTAAGGGACACCAGGAAATCACAAATAATTTATTATATTTATGCATTGTAATTAATTTTAATGAGCTTTTAAAAATGTCTGCTTTAAAATAACAAATTATACAAATATACAAATGCTTGCCAATTATTATAAAGATGCTAATAGAGGAATATAAATAGCAATGAATGAAGCAGAATATGTATGTTTATTTTATTCATGTAACAGCAAAATTAATCTGACATGTGGTGAGATCTCAAAGGAGGTGTTAATTGAGTGACATGGTCATTAAGCACATAAGCCCTCCGCTCTTGCTCTTGGTTTTAACTGCCAAAGATCTAATTTAGGAACATACTATCTTACATTGGATTTCAAAAGTCTCCTTTCTAGCAGCTCTGCGATGTGTTCTATTTTCAAACCATCTTGAATTATTATTATTATTATTATTTTTTTTTTTACTAAAAATAGTCTGTCATTTGGTTCTCAAAAACTATTTTCTGTCTTGCATTTATAGGGTATTTTCAACTTTGGTTTCGTAAAATTCCTAGAATTGTATGTAAAAATAATGCATATTTATATTTTTCTGTGGAGAGAGTGCATAAATTTCCTCAATGCTGTGAAGATTAAATGAGTTTAATACAAGGAAATTGTCTAGCTTAAAGTATTTGCTCAAAGTGCTTTGTGAGCATTTTGTGTATACTTCCATTTTCACTAAATGAAAAACCCTTTGAGGGGGAGACTTGCTTGTTAAACCCTCAGAAAGAGATTTGAGTTAAATTGGAATCGCTATTATGCCATCAGATCACTTTCTCCTCTTGTCTTTCTACTTTATATTTACTATTATAGTGTTGATGGTTTCCTTTTTATTCATTTCCTTTTTCATATATTGAGACAGTAGATGTACTTAATTACTTGCTTTCTGAAACCTCAGCTGGATTCTTTCCTCAGAGTTTGAGGTTCTTGACATTTCAATATCTGTCTTTGCCATCCCCCTGCCCATTTTAAAAACTATTCTTTCTCCAAGGCTCTTTGACTGTTTTGTTCCACCTGTATGTTTTTCTTTTACCAGCACTTGACAGAGGGGTGCACAAGGGCCCCAAACTTACATGCGCTAAAACTGGGCCCTCCTTTCTGTCTCATAAAGGTAAAGTAGCATACTTTTAATATGACAGATTTTTTTTAATAGAATTAGTCTACATGGAGAGAGAAGACAGGATGTTAATAGTTCCCTAATAAATACCACACTTTACCCATCCTTTCATGGATAAATGCACAGCCCAATAAGATCAACCCAAAATGGGGCTACTGGGACTCTTAAGCTTGTCAAGTTCATAGTACCTTCTGGAAAGGAACCATAGGATAAGGGTTTTGAAACAGGTCCTAGAAAATGGAGATACTACATCAAGGTAACAGCTGTCATCCTCAGCCTCTCCACAAATCTTTGACCCATTCCTCTCTTCCTGTGTCCATTTCCCAGCTTTACCAGGGTGCAATTTGGGCCATAGAAATGGAGCATTCTTTCCAGCCCACCTGTGTTCTTTCTTTTTTAAAAAATATTTTATTTTTGGATTTTTAACAATGCATGATTGAAGGATTGTTGATTCCCATGGGAATAACCTCCCCCCCCCATTACGCCCCCTCTGGTCTCTCTGCCTCCTTTCTTATAGTTGTTTGTCCATGTTTAGCCCTTTAGTCTTTTTTTTTTTTTTTTCTTTCTTTTTTCTTTCTAGATCTATGTTCTCATCCTGGGTGAGAGTGTGATTTCTTGGGACTTGGAAGAGTGTGCTGTTTATCTTTCCAGTTTTGTTTTTGCCTTTGTAGGCCAATCCGAGCCCCTTGGGCTTGTATCAATGTTTCTTGTTTCCTGGTGGTTGTCATCTCCATTGTTTTCTGTCTTATTTTGTTCCTCCTTCACATTATGTTTTGGGACTTTGGCTTTGGGGTCCCTGACTTCTAGCCTTATTTTTTGGTAGAGCAGCTCCTTGATGGAGATTCACCTGCTTTCTGTGTTAATCTTTGCCTGACTGCTCAGCTCTGCCTGTAGTTCCCAGTAACTAGTTCAAGCTGACTGCCTGTAAATGGGATGATGGTACCATCCCTATTTCACCTTTTTCCCTTAACCTTTCTCCATTTTCAGCCCCATTTATTTGCTCTTTTCTTAACAGAAATTCCCTAAGGAGTTCCTTGTGTTCTCTTTGCCAGTGCCTGTTTTCCTGTTTTTATCTTGCGTTTTCTCCAACAGGTCTTTTGCTCTCACTCTTCCCCAATATGCTCTTGTGTCAGCAGTGATTTTTAGCTGTTGATTATTTTCAGTCCTTATTCTAGTTTATCTGTTGGCAACCCTTTGACATAATTGTTCATACCCTCCTCCATGACAGATTTTCTTCATTTAATTTCTAGTACATTTCACTTCTCTTGGTTTTCCTTCTTTCTTATTAATTGCTCCTTCTGTCTTCCTGATCTCTTATTGTTGAAATGCTCCAATCCTCTGCATACACTCTTGGTTCTATCCTCTGCATACTTTGGTTCTATCCTCTGCATACATTCTTGTGATGATATAAAGTCTCAATGACTTTACCATTTGTATACTGAACACTCTTGAAACTGCCTGAAGACCGCGTGTTTTTCTTACTAAAGTCTTGTCTTTTAAAGCCTTAGAAAGCACTCCAGTGACATGGGTGAGTGAACTGAAAGAGGCAAATTTATTTAAAAACACAGAAAGAGATAAGAAATAAAGGAGATAGAAAAGCAAGACTCCCTGGGAAAGGGAGAAGTAAGGAGATTACCACATAGTTTATAAATTTTTATGAATATTCTAAGAACACTTCAATCTTTATTTTGTTTGTTTGTTTGTTTGTTTGTTTGTTTTTTTGAGACTATATCTCGCTATTTTTGCCCATGGAACTGCAGGCTCTCGTTGCCCGGGGTACCACAGACTCAAGCAATCCCCAGCCTCAGCTTCCCAGGTAGCTGGGATTGCAGGCGTGCGTCACCACGCCCAGCTATTTTTTTGGAACTAGGTCTCACTACGGGCCCCAGGCGGGACTCGAACTGTGATCCCTAGCCACAGCCACTTCATAGGCTGAAGCTTACAGGCATGAGCCACCGTGCCCGGCCTCCTTCAATCTTCAATTGTGATTGGCTGAAGTCATAAAGAGGAGAGGGCCTGTCTTTGTCCTAGTTCTGCCCGTAAACTTGTTTTATATTATATTTATCTCCTATCCATGCCTTGCTAACACAGAAGGTATGCTGCTTCTTGGTATCTTTATGTCTGGCCATGGGCTTTGAAATGTATTTTTCTGATGGTTCTTCCATATTTTTTCCATTGTCCCTTCTTCGAGGTCTATATACTTATTTACCTGGCCTAACCCTAGAGGATAGTCTCTCCCTGATCCTCACTAGGAAATTGATGTCCCTTATCATCTGTCTTTTTGAACTCTAAATTCACATGTCCAGTTGTCTTAAGTCTATATCTCCATTAGTTTATTTAAAGGTATTTCAAACTGTATATTAGATACTGAACTCTCTCCAAGGAGCATTCTTTCTTATCACTGTTGGTTGATAACCACTTTATATATCCAGCGACTCAAAATTAAATACTTGGAGTCCTTAATTCCTTACTTTGTTTTATTTTTATTTTTTTTATAGTCAGTTATTCCTTTTATTTATTTATTTATTTTTACCAATATCTGCTTTATTATTATTATTTATTTTTTTTTTACATCATTTCAGTCCCTGGGGGTCACCCAACACCATCACCTCCCCTCCCCGCCCACTCCAGCTGTTCCCCTCTCTCCCCTTGTGTGGTTTCATTTGGTTGATCATATATTAGTGAAACCATTTGGTTTCTGTCCCTTTCTATCTGACTTGTTTCTGCTAGAATGATCTCTTCTAGGTACATCCAGGTGTCTATAAATTTATCAAATTTGTCATTTTTAATTGTTGGGTAATACTCCATTGTGTATATATACCACATCTTTTTCATCCACTCATCTGTTCTGGGGCCCTTACTGTATTTTATATTGTTAAATCTATTGGCAAATTCTATTATTTTCTCTATAAAATACTTCTGGAATTTATTTTTTCTGACAGTTTCTGCTATTAGTACTCTGGTCATCTCTTGGTTGGATGTCTGTTATTAGCCACTATAATTTCCTGCTTGGATTACAATAAAGGTTTTTCTTGGTCTCCCTGCTTTCTCCTGTTTCTCTGTAGTGTATTCTCATAAAATTACCAGGTTGACACTTTTAAAACGCAAGCAAAAATTATAAGAGCCTAACTCCCACAAGCTGTACTAGATTGGATCCTATAATAAGACAAAATTGCTAGTGGAGAAACAGGTAAAATTCACAATAGTCTAGAGTTCTTCTATTAGTAATACACCAATGTTGGTTTCTTCATTTTGATAAATGTACCACAGGAATTTAAGATGTTGATGTTAGAGAATACTGGGTGATGGGTATAAGACAGCTCTGTATCTTTGTAAACCCATTACTGTTACAAAATAAAATGTTTATGTAAAAAGAACATTACTTAATGTTATTATATAATATAATGTAACATTACATCTTTGCTTAATAACCCTTTATGCCTTCTCACTGTGAAAGTCAATATCCTTGTATTGGCATACAAGATTCAATATGATCTGATTTCCTAATACTTTGCTAACTATATCTTCTTTTATTCTTTTCCTCCTTTCTTGTTCTAGCCATAGTGACTGCTTTATTTTTAAATACTGGGCTCATTTCCACCTTAGGACCTTTGCACTTCATCTATTTGCTGTGCTTTCTCCCAGATGTCCATACACCACTAGTGCATTCGTTTTCTTTATGTATTTGCTCAAATGTTAGCTTTTCAATAAAGCCTACCCTTTTTCCTTTGTAAAGCTGCCGCTTTGCAGCTTTGCAACTATCTGCTTACATCCCCCTTTAACCCAAAATGGTCTATGCACTCCCAGTTTTCTCTACCTTGTTTCATCCTTTTTTTTTTTATCATACTGTATATATATTTAGCATGTGTGTTTTAATTGCTTGTCTCTCCCTATTATAATGTAAATTGTACAGATTGTGGTTTTTATCTCTTTTGCCAAGTCCTAAAACACTGTTCCAGAGTAGAAGTACACAATGTCTTTTGGTTGAATGAATCAACTTGACTGGGTAGTTGAATTTGCAGTCCTAGATTTGTAGTCAATCTGAAACATTGAGTTGCTTCTCATTTCCATGTATCATGTTGTTTCTTGCTTCTAAGTCTTTGCTGATTCTTTTGCCTGGAATGGCTTTCCTTAACTTTCTTCTTTCATACCTAAATCTTTTTACCCATCCATTTCCCTTTTAAGATTCCTATCAGATATAACTCAAGGAAGTCTTCCTTGAGTTGTCTGGTGACTTATGTGCTATTATTTTTCAGAGGAACTCCCATCCTGTCTCTGCACTTTATAAGCTTGTAAATAATTCTCATTTACTACTGGAATATCAAAGCATGGTACATAGGAAGTAATCAATGTATGTCTTAATGCATGAATGGTATGACTAAAGTCACTCAACTGTGAAACAGTAAAGTGTTCAGTTCAAACTGCATCTTCTGAGAGTAAAATCAATGCTTTATTTTGCTGTAGCTTTTTTTTTTTTTAGGAAAATAATAGAAAGATCTTTGTATATGAGTAGGAGGTAGTAAATGTTCTTTATAGCCCTGGGTCATTTGTTCCTTGTTATTTGTGAGACTGCCAGCACTGATAGGAAAGTGAGTTGTGCTTTTTTCCTAAGACACTGGCTAATATCTAAGAACAGAGGGTTATTATAATTAACAAGCCTTAAACATTGATAAAATTGGTCTGTTTCAGGGAGAAAAAATACTATTGATGCTTTTGTTGCGCTACAGAAGAAATCCATGTTGGAATTCCATGCTGCTCAAGGGGCATTTGCCACTGTTTTCCATAGACATAGCTATTAAACTTTTACTTACGTACTATTAGGAAATCTCAGGGCATTTACAATATATTGTAAAAATTTTCTCCCAATGATAAGGGAATTTTCACTTACCTTCCAGTTAATGATTAGTTTGTTTGTATGATACTTGGCACAAAAATAGTTGAGTTAATTTTTTATTTAAAACATTCTTTGATTCTAGAAAATGTGCTAGCATTTCTGACTACCTTTTATCTTAGACATTCTGATTTCAGACTGTCCTCTGTCCTCTGTATTTGTCTACCATTGTTGCAGACTGTATGCTAATCAATTAAAACTTTGCATAATCTTCAGGCCTGTCAAAATAGGAAGTAATTTAAAAATTCTGCAAAGACTTAAGTGTTAGTAATGTGGTTCAAAATGATTCGATTTGGGATTACGTGATGAAGAGTAAATACTTCCTTAATGACAGTCCTGCATTTGTGCCTTGTTTCTAGAGTCTTGAAAACCCTGCAGAAGTTACCAAATTGTTGAAACAAGCAAGGAATTTCAGCTGTTGTTTGTATGAAAGAATGCTGTAGATCGTAATTTTATCTGAACTGTTAATTTTATTTTATTTGAACCATTAGGAATTTTAGCTCTTAAGAAAGATCTTGCTCATTTGGAACAGAAGCAAGTGGCTGCTAAGAAATAAGATGTAGCCATTGTTGAAGAGACTCATCAAAGTTCTGACAGTATAAATATTGACATGCTGAGATATGTCAATATTTACCATAGAATTTGGAAGTTGCCAAGTTCCTGTTTAAGAAATATGACCCTAGCATTGAACACATACCACCAATAAATAAGCTGTCCAAATGAACAGCTGCTCAGAGAAAATAGGTAGCATCTGTCTAAACTTTGGGATATATAAAAAGTTAAATTTAAAAAGTGTTTCTTTGGCAGTTTGTATATAGATGCTTGTACAACAATATGTTAAATTAATGTAGTTCCATATTGGGTTTTAACCTAAGTATTTTTTTTTTTTTTTAATGACAGTAAGGTAATTGAGTATCACCACTACTCATTCACATATGACTATCAAACAACATTTGATACAAAGCAAAAACATTAGACACTTTTACATGGCATCATTGGAACCATAAAATCTTATATCTACTTGACAGAGTAATAGAAGATTTGTAACAACATTCTTTGAAGGACAGTCGAAAACAATCCTCAAGGGACATCAAACATGGGTATTGAGACTAGTTCTCTCATTGCTTCTCTTTTGTGATAACAGAAATTCATACTTTTTATGTAGTAATTTAATAATCAACCCCCCTTCGTAGTGTTTATGTTTATATTCTGAAGATTGTGCTAATTACAGAATTTGCATTTATTTTGTTTTAATAAATACATTGATAAATATAAATTGTCTAGAGGTTCTGAAAAGGCTTATAACCTATTTCCTTTCAGTATATTAAAGATAAAGCAGTATAATTTTAAATTGCTAGCTTTCTCTCTCAGAGGGAATTTGCTGGTATTCTGAGGCAAGATGTTGAGTTTTGAAGAGGAAATGTTAGAATTATTAATCAGTGATTTTTAAAACTGGAAAAATATATTTTGCCATGTAACCAAGACTTGAATTTTTGTTTGGCATAGACATAGTATGATTTTTCTCTAGGCTCATTAAGGCCTTATGCAAAATATTCTCCAGTTGTCTTCTTGAACCACCTGTTACCCATCATTTATTATGTAGTGATAACAAAGTTGCCCAGTGTTTTCAAAATGTCATGTTTTAGATTTGATAAGAATGTAAGCATATTAAACTGAAAAATGTAAGCTTTCTGTTTGATGTTGAACGTTATAGATTTAATAGTGTGTCCTTATATACAATATTTAGACCACTGATGGGATATGCATTTTGCTTAAAGCTTTACAGGTACTGTGGTGTATTTGAAGTTAAAGAGAATTAAGTGATTTCCTAAGGTTCAGTGATTGACAGTGAAGAGTCATCCTGAAGTCTGCTTTGTTCAAAGCTATTCTAACACAAGTAAAAAGAAATCTCCTGGAATCTCTTTCCTAAGATATCTATGGTTAGATTCTGGTAGAGCTAGAATCAGATCTGAGCTGCTGCTCATTCCTCAGTTCTACATTATGTTTTGCTAATTTTGTTCTCAAAAACTCTTAGCCCATAGAATCTTAGCACCAAATCCCTGGGAAGAGTCTATATACTTTATAATGCAAATCAAAGACTTTGAAATGAGCCTTCCTGGCTTCAGTTTCCTATCTTGAATCGTGCTCACCTGTGAATTATCATAGGAGACTAACATCTCATACTGGCTTAGACTAGGTCTGTCCTACCCCTGCAATGTGGGGCCAAATCAGCTTGCTGAGAGCTTGTTGACTGAGAATAGCAGGGATAGGAGCATTAAAGATTGTGTTTCTAGCCAGGTATGGTGGCATGCACCTGTAATCCCAGCTACCTGGGAGGCTGAGGCTAGAGAGCACGTGAGTCTGTGGGTTCAAGACAACCCTGGGCAACGTAACGAGACCTAGTCTCAAAAAAAAAAATTATGTTTCTTAATTAGAGTGAATCTGTATTGGTTGATAAATACGGAATAAGAAAACGTTTTCCATTTGTATTTCTCCCTTTATTTTCACATAAAACACTTCACTTCTAACACCTTACTTGTGTTTCCCCAAATCAACAAGCAGTTCTGATACCAGCAGGCTATGCTACAATTTAACTCAACTCTGCCTACATAGAGATAGCATCAGATCTCACTGGGTAAGGACTCACTTCTACTTCGAACACCAATGGAGAGTAGTAGGTCTCCAACATACCTGCAACTGATGTCCTGCTTAACTGTAAAACACTGGTTCCCATGACCTCAGGCCAGATCTTATTCCAGCTGCACCAGACCTTGATTAATTTAGTAGAGTTACAGAATTCAGGGAAAATATATTACCAATAGATGATAAAGAATGAGCACCCAGGTGATGAAATACATACACAAGGCAATGTTTTAGGGGTCCCTGTTTGTGACTGTGTTCACCAAAATAGAAGTTCTCTAAACTCCAGACTATTGAATTTCCTCTAGAGGCTTCATCATCATGCAGGCATAATTTATCATTAACAATTCCCAGCCTCACCTCAAAAAAGTAGGGATCAGGGAAGAAAATTCTAAGCTGCTCATCATGGCTTGGTCTTTCTGGTGGCTAGCTACCATCAGGAAACCATCTAGATGCCCATGAAGTCATCTCATTAGAATAAAAGACTTTGTCACTCGGGAAATTAAAAATGGTTTCAGGAACCCTGTGGGGTGGGAACAGAGGCTAATATCTCACAAGTGGCAAAAATTAGTAAATTCTCCCTAAATGTGGTAAATTAGCATTTTTAACTTGAAATACAGTGGGTGTGAACTATAACAATGGTGGCTTTTTTTTTTTAACCAATTTTTTAGTGCTAGCTAACAAAGCTGAATCCACTTGAGAATTAGTATTTTTTAAGAATTTGAGAGGGAAAGTATAAGTAGAATTGTTTGAATTACAGATTAAATGAATTCTGCCACTTAAATTAAGGTCACTTAATGACTACTAAGAACTGTGATAGGTATTTGGTTAATATTGATTAGGTCAAAAATCTATGATTACCTGATTCTAGGGATAATGATGCAGGATAGGAAATTTTGAGAATCCTTATGAATGTTATTGCTAGTACTTTATGGTGGTTATTATGTGCAATCTTTGAATACGAAGTGCTCATGTACCAAGTGTTTTTTGTTCTATTATTTTTGTACATATTTCGACTTTAAGAACAAATTATTTATATATAAGAAATAAACACTGAAATATTTGATTTCACATATTTTTGATTGTCAGCTTTTTGGTTGATTATAAATTTTTCATCTTTAGTATCATTGATGAGATATTGCACAACAAAATTCAACAATACTTTTGCACTAGTGTTCCTGATGAAAGGCTTATCAGATAGGAATATTTACCAAAATGACAATACTGATTTTTTAACTATTCTGAGTTTTGAAATAGTAAGTTACATATTTAAGAAATTTCCAGTTGATGCCCTTCTCTTTCTTTCTCTGAGTGTCTGCCTTTTTTACTAAGTCACTCTATAACAAATGTACTGATCCTGATAGTTAAATAACATTTCCTGAAAACTCCTTGTACTCATTTTACTATGGATTATTTAGAAACTATATAAAAGTAGAGAGAATAATGAATTCCTATATTCCATCACTTTGCACAACTATCAGTTCATGTCCCGGCTCATTTTATTTATATCCTCTCAAATTTTACTGTTCCAAATTATTTTTAAACAAATTCCAGACATTGTATCATTTCATTTGTATTTTAATGTATCTCTCTGAGGCAACTTTAGAAAACAATAACAATTCTATTAACATATGAACAGAATTAACAATTCCTTAGTATTGTCAAATGCTTAATCTGCCTTTAGATTTCTCAGATTACTTCAATAAACTTTGTTGGTTGAGTCATGACCAAATTAAAGTGGATTCATTTATTTATGACTTTTAAATGTCTTAACCTTTCTATTCCAAGCTTCCCATATCTTTTTCATTGAAACTTATGGAAGAAAGTCCATGGGTAGGTTGCCCCCTGGAGTTTCCCACAGTGTCTCTTCAATGTATCCCTACATTTCTTATGTTTCCTATAGACTAGTAGTTATATCCAGAGATTTGATCAGATTCATATTTGATCTTTAATCACAAATCTATCATAGGTAATATTATGTAGAGAATTTATCACTTTCACAAGGAAACCACTGCATTTTAAACATTCACTTATTTTACTAACCGTCTGTTAATTCCTTATAAGCCAGTGGATTTTTAGTTCATTTATATTATAGCTCCAAAAAAAAATTTTTTTTGATTTTAAGACAGAGTTTCCATCAGGAAATGCAAGGGAAATACTTTTATATAATGATTTATTACTGACCATAAATCTATTTAGTAACTTTCCACTACTCTAATTTCAAATCAGTGATGTTAGGATCTCCTTTGTTTTGTTTCTCTTTACTTCATGTAGTCATGAGATTATCTGGTATTTGTCTTTCTCCCCTCTGGTTTATTTCATTTAGCATAATCTCCACCAGTTCCAGCCATTCTGGTGCAAACAACAAGGTTCTTCTTTTAATAACTTCATAGCATTTCATCTTGTATATGTATCGCATCTTCTTAATCCATTCATCTGTCATTGGGTATTTAAGTTGTTTACAGAACTTGGCTATTGTAAACAGTGCCTATAGATCTGTGTGTTTGTATGTGTGTGTATGTATATTACTAGTTTTGTATTTTTTGGACTGATGCCAAGGAGTGGGACTTATGGATCATATATATTTATTTTTAATATTTTAGAAACCTGCATTTTTATATCATGCTTTCTCAATGAATATTTGACTGGTAGATTGTGATTTTTTTGGCATGATTTCTTTCAGATCTAAGACAGTTCATTATTTCAATTTAATGGGCACTTTACATTTTTGTTCTATGAATTAAGTGACTCTGAAAATGAAACAGGGTATATGACAGACTTTCTGACTTTAACTTTAACTGGATACACCTATCTGCCTGCTTTTCTCTACAAAGCAGGCTGCAGTTATTTAGTATTTTCACTGTACCTGCCTACTATTGATATGCAAACATCAGCCCCCAGCTTTTCTCTGCTCTTTCCCTCTTTCAGAGTTAAAAAGAAAAACTTTAAAACACAGTTTAAACTCTGCACTTGTGGGTTCTTACCACCATCCCCAGCCTTCTCAACCAAAATACCAAACCAATGCAAGACTATCAGTGCAGACTAATTTATTTCTAACAAAGTGATTTCTAATTATCCCAATAACTACACAAGAAACATGTAAGGAAAACTCCGATTACTTTAACATTGTCCAAAACCTTTCTCAGCATTGTCCGAAGTCTTTTCCCCAGATTGCCCCAAAATCCTCAGTCTCTCTCTCAGTCCTGATCATCTCACCAATGTCCAGTCAGAGTTCATCTCCAGACGCTTGAAGACATCTTCCTTTGGCTGCTCCCTTGGCTTGCTCCTCCTTGTCTTCCATGCTGTGTTCTCCTTGTCTTCCAGGTAGCAGGAACTCCATGGTGCTGGGCCAGCAAAGTTCACTTTCTTCTCAGGCCTAATTTTTGCACGGCCTCATTCAGACACAAATCAAACTCAGCGAAACAAACTCCAACACGGAGTTCAAATCTGCAAACTCCTTAACTGCATTTAGCACACATGCTGCCAGCCTGGGTCAGCCAAGGGTTGCAGGCCCCCATGTGAGCCAAGCTCACATGGCTCACATCTTGAATCTCTCTCTCTATCCGATCTCCATATTGCCTCTGAAAAATTCCAATACGAATTCTTCTCTTTGTTTCCACACCCTTTATATACCCTGATTTCCTGCCTTCCAGGAAACCTGTTTCACCTTGACCATTTCACATCTTTCTTCCCCTGCTGCTCCCTGAAGGGAAATTCCAACTAAGGCCATTCTCACATTTTAGCATACCTGTCCTTGAAATCTGCAATCTTAAACAGGAGACAATGGGGGGGGGGGGCACACCCTATCAAAAATAGCTCAACTTTCAGTGGCTTTTCAAATCAACTTTTATAATTTTGCATTAAAAATTAAATTTGCCAACATTTGATCAATTCATTTTGGGTTATGATTAAAAAGTAATTTTATTATATTTTCTAAAGCATGTATCATTTTCAATTTGTTTCCTAATAGCAAAATCATTCTTGATAATCCTTTAGTTTGAAGATAGTAGATGAATTCACTGTGTTATAGGCATGAGTATCTCTGTTACAGTGCTATTTCATATTCCTTTGGAAAAGTCTAACAATCTTTTAGAATTTAGTTTCAAAATTGATGATAACTTATAGCCATAGTATTACATGAACAGTTGACTCTTTTGGAATAACATGGTCATGTAAAATTGATAGGGTGTGCCCCCCCCATTGTCTCCTGTTTAAGATTGCAGATTTCAAGGACAGGTATGCTAAAATGCGAGAATGACCTTAGTTGGAATTTCCCTCCAGGGAGATGCAGGGGGAAAAAGAAGTGAAATGGTCAAGGTGAAACAGGTTTCCTGGAAGGCAGGAAATCAGGGTATATTAAGGGTGTGCAAACAAAGAGAAGGATTCAATTCGATTCAGGATTGGGAATGGGATATGGAGACTGGATAGAGAGAGAGGTTCAGTGGAGGAGAGATGGGAATCGGCCATCTTGTAAAGATGTGAGCCACGTGAGCTTGGCCATGTGGTCACCGAGGCCCTGCAACCCTTGGCTGACCCAGGCTGGCAGCATATGTGCTGAATGCAGTTAAGGAGTTTGCAGATTTGAACTCTGTGTTGGAGTTTGTTTTGCTGAGTTTAACTTGTGTCTGAAGAAGCCGTGCAAAAGTTAGGCCTGAGAAGAAAGTGAACTTTGCTGGTTCAGCACCATGGAATTCCTGCTACCTGAAGGTGAAAAGGAGAAGACAGCATGGAAGACAAGGAGGAACAGTCAAAGGAACATGTCTTCAAGCGTCTGGAGATGGACTCTGTCTGGACATTGGTGAGATGATCAGGACTGAGAGACTGAGGATTTTGGGGCAATCTGGGAAAGGACGTTGGACAATACTGAGAAAGGTTTTGGACAATGTTGAAGTATTCTGAGTCTTACATGTTTCTTTTGTAATTATTAGGATAATTAGAAATCACTTTGTTAGAAATAAATTAGTCTGCACTAATAGTCTTGCATTGGTTTGGTATTTTGGTTGAGAAGGCTGGGGATGGTGGTAAGAAGCCACGAGTGGAAAGTTTAAACTGTGTTTTAAAGTTTTTCTTTTTAGGTCTGAAAGAGGGAAAGAAAGCAAAGAGAAGCTGGTAGCTGATGTTTGCATATCAATGGTAAAGATGATCAGTGAAAATGCTAATGAAGAGTGTATAGCCTGCTTTGGAGAGAGAAGCAGGCAGATAGGTGTAAACAGTTAAAGATAAAGTCAGAAAGTCTTCTTTTTACCCTGTTTCAGTAGGAGCCAAATCAATATTTATGCTTGACTTACCATAATTTAGAAGTGTCTTAATTTGTGAGCAACCATCTAAACCTCTTTAGCCATTGACACCTTGGAAAGCATCATATTTGTCGGAAAATTTTCCTGTTTCAAGAACAAAGTGATAGAGAAATTGGATTTATGCTTTCTAGAAATACTACACCAATACCCTTAAAGGTTGTACTCAGGCTGTTTTGGGGGCCATAGAGTATTTTCTAAGACCAAAAACAAGTTCTCCAATTCTCCAGTTCTCCAACACCTATTGCACATCTAGGAGTTAAGATTAATTCTAACACTACCTACCTACCTGGAAATAGTATGAGATCCCACTGGTTAAAGGACACAGTCCCACTAGATTGCCCTCTCTGCAGATGGTAGTCACAAATCTTGGGTCACCTGGGTACTTCTCACTAATGTGCTGTGAGTGGGAGGTTTCCATAACCCCCTCCTCAGGTTTGATCTTTTGGTAGAATGGCTCACAGAACACAGGGAAACAGTTTATTTATATGTTCTGGTATATAGGATACAAATCAGAAACAACCAAATGAAAATGATGCATAGAGCAGGATGTGGGAGTGTGGGGGTTATAGTGCAGAGCTCCTGGCTCTCACTTTGAAACAGGGTATAACGAAGACTTTCTGACTTAAAACACATACAGGCCTGCTTCTTTCTCTAGAGCAGGCTACTAGCAGTTCCTTAGCAATTTATCTTTACCTTGAAGTAGCCACAACTATCTGCCTGCTTCTCTCTACCAAGCAGGCTACACACTCTTCATTAGCATTTACACTGTACCTTTACCATTGATATGCAAACATCAGCTACTAGCTTCTCTCTGCTTTCTTTCCCTTTCAGACCTAAAAAGAAAAACTTTAAAACACAGTTTAAACTCTACACTCATGGGTTCTTTCCACCATCCCCAGCCTTCTCAACCAAAATACCAAACCAATGCAAGACTATCAGTGCAGACTAATTTATTTCTAACAAAGTGATTTCTAATTATCCTAATAATTACAAAAGAAACATGTAAGACTCAGATTACTTTAACATTGTCCAAAGTCCTTTCCCCAGATTGCCCAAAAATCTTTAGTTTCTCAGTCCTGAAAGGGCTACCCCCACCATTGTCTCCTGTTTTAAGATTGCAGATTTCAAGGACAGATGCTAAAATGTGAGAATAACGTTAGTTGGAATTTCCCTTCAGGGAGAGGCAGGAGGAGAAAGAAGTGAAATGGTCAGGGTGAAACAGATTTCCTGGAAGGCAGGAAATCAGGATATATAAATGGTATGCAAACAAAGAGAAGGATTGGATTCGGATTGGAATTTTTCAGAGGCAAAATGGAGATCGGATAGAGAGATGGGAATCGGCCATCTTGTAAAGATGTGAGTCATGTGGACATGGCCAGGCCCGGGGGCCTGTAGCCTTTGGCTGGCCCAGGCTGGCAACATGTGTGCTAAAGGTGGTTAAGGAGTTTGCAGATTTGAACTCTGTGTTGGAGTTTGTTTTGCTGAGTTTGACTTATGTCTGGAAGAGGCTGTGCAAAAGTTAGGCCTGGAAAGAAAGTGAACGTTGCTGGTCTGGCACCATAGAGTTCCTGCTACCTGAAGGTGACAAGGAGAAGGCAGCGTGGAAGACAAGGAGGAGCACGCCAAAGGAGCACCCCAAAGAAAGATGCCTTCAAACATATGGAGAGGAACTCTGACTGGCTGATTTTGGTGAGATGAATCAGGACTGAGAGACTGAGGATTTCTGGGCAATCTGGGAAAGAACTTTGGACAATGCTGAGAAAGGTTTTGGACAATGTTGAAGTATTCTGAGTTTTACATGTTTCTTTTGTAGTTACTAGGCTAATTAGAAATCACTTTGTTAGAAATAAATTAGTCTGCACTGATAGTCTTGCATTGGTTTGGTATTTTGGTTGAGAAGGCTGGGGATGGTGGTAAGAACCCACAAGTGGAGAGTTTAAACTTTATAAGTTTTTTTCTTCTGCAGTTTTTGGAGCTGGAAGCTGAGAAGCAGCTGGCTGGCTTTTGCATATCAATGGTAAAGGTGATCAGTGTAAATGCTAATTAACTGTTACAGCCTGCTTTGTAGAGAGAAGCAGGCTGAGGAACTCAAGGTTAGGTTAAAGGTTAAAGGTAAATGGCCTGTTTGTAGCCTGCTTTGGAAAGGGAAGCAGGCCTGTATGTGTTTTAAATTAAAAAGTCTTCTTGGGGTCACCCACTTTCAGTCCTGATCATCTAACCAAAATCAACCAGTCAGAGTTCCTCTCCTCGTGTTTAAAGATATCTCCAGCTCCTCCATGCTGTCCTCTTCTTGTCATTCAGGTAGAAACTTCATGGTACCGGACCCAGCCAAGTTCACTTTCTTTTCAGGCCTGTCTTTTGCACAGCCTCTCGCAGACACAAGTTAAACTCAGCAAAACAAACTCCAACACAGAGTTCAAATTTGCAAACTCCTTGACTGCATTCAGCACACATGCTGCCAACCTGGGCCAGCCAAAGGCTATAGGCCCCCAGGCCTGGCCATATCCACATGGCTCACATCTTTACAAGATGGCTGATTCCCATCTGTCCTCTATTGAACCTGTCTCTCTATCGATCTCCATATTGCCTCTAAATCACAATTCCAATCCAAATCCTTCTCTTTCTCTTTGTTCCCACATCCTTTATATACCCCGATTTCCCGCCTTCCAGGAAACCTGTTTCACCTTGACCATTCACTTCTTTCTCCCCCTGCCTCTCCCTGAAGGAAAATTCCAACTAAGGTCATTCTCACATTTTAGCATACCTGTCCTTAAAATCTGCAATTTTAAACAGGAGACAATGGGGGGGGGGTAAGCACACCCTATCAACTTGATATTGACATGTTCCCTCACCTGGAAACTCCAAATGTACTTGTTTCAGATTTTTAAGGAACTCAAATTTTATCTCCACCCTCGCTGGCTAGACCCTGGGGATGAGGCAAAAAGTGCCAATCTGCTATTATTTGACCTTTCTAGTGACCATTTCCAACCTGAGACTATCAGGAAACCCTAAGTCATGAAGTTTGTGTGATTGAAATGGGGCTCCTTATGAACAGCAAAAAACACTCCTATTGGGAAGTTCCAAGGGTTTTTGGAGCTATGTAAGAAACAAGAACTAAATATATTTCTTATTATACCACATAGCAGTTTTGTTGTTGTTGTTGTTTTGAAACAGGGTGACTGGAAGGGACTTTTCGCCTTGACTTAAACACCTACAGGCCTGCTTCTCTCACTCTGAAGCAGGCTCCAAACAGTTATTTAGCATCTCTCAGTCCTGATCATCTAACCAAAATCAGCCAGTCAGAGTTCCTCTCCACGTGTTTGAAGACATCTCTCTTTAGGTGTGCTCCTTTGGCATGCTCCAGCTCCTCTATGCTGTCCTCTTCTTGTCGTTCAGGTAGAAACTTCATGGTAACAGACCCAGCCAAGTTCACTTTCTTTTCAGGCCTAACTTTTGCATGGCATCTTGCAGACAAGTTAAACTCAGCAAAACAAACTCCAACGTGGAGTTCTAATCTGCAAACTCCTTAACTGCATTCAGCACAGGCTGCCGGCCTGGGCCAGCCAAGAGTTGCAGGCCCCCAGTGACCACATGGCCAAGCTCACATGGCTCACATCTTTACAAGATGGCCAATTCCCATCTCTCCTTCATCGAACCTCTCTATCTGATCTCCATATTGGAATCCTTCTCTTTGTTTGCACACCCTTTATATATCCTGATTTCCTGCCTTCCAGAAAATCTGTTTCACCTTGACCATTTCACTTTTTTCTCCCCCTGCATCTCCCTGAAGGGAAATTCCAACTAAGGTCATTCTCACATTTTAGCATCTGTCCCTGAAATCTGCAATCTTAAACAGGAGACAATGGGGTGGGGGGTAGCACACCCTATCAGTTTTAATGGACCAGCATTTGAAAGTTAGATAACTTCTGTCTAAAAATAGTGATTTGGAGATTTATTTAATAATCAGAATGCAGAAAACCACAAGGCCAATACCTACCCATTCCTAACAATCTGCACCATGTTGTGGCTATGTTTTTTTATTGCAATTGTAATTCCAAGTAATTTGTAATACTCAGTTTGCCACACTTTCTATGCTTCATACCAAGACAAAATATGGACTTACACTTGGCTTGCATAATCCCTGCAGGAATTAGGATGTATACCGTTGCGAGAAAGTACAGAATTTGATTTAATTTTTCTTAAGTACAATATTTCAGTACAATTTGAGAATACATCACACACAATGGCATGAGGCATTAAATCTTTTACTTATATCTTGCAACTTCTTTCTTAAGTTTTCTAAAATATGTTTGGGGATGTGGCTAAAAATGATTTGGACTAAGAAATTACAGTATGGGAAATTAGTATGTAATTATTCATTCTCATAAAAATAAGTCCTTGTGAGCTGTTTATAAGTTATTGTTTGAGTCATGTGAAATTGTCTTTTTTTTTTGTTTTTTGGTTAAAGATTGTTAAATAGTGGCCATCAAATATGGTTTGTGAATAGTTTTGTATGGTTGAGTTAGATAATAAGACGGGTTGAAGATATGTTTTAGGTTGTTTTTCTTCAGGATTTGCTTTTATTTCTCTTGTATTCTAATCTTACCATTCATCCTTATTTTCTGGTAGATAATAAGCAGGTAAATGAGTGTATGGTGGGTTTGTGAATGAGAAGAAAGTACAGTGCAGTTGTTTTTCCTTTCCTCTAAAATGCTTTTAGTTACATTTCAATTTTAATAGGCACATTTTCAGGAATGAAAGACTAAGCTCTCTTTCATGGGAATACACCCTCATTTTTTTTTTCCCTCAAATTAAAATAAGAGGTGTGTCAGAATTTCTCAGCTTAACTATTACGGAATTCTTAATGAGAAAATACTTCCTTAGCACTGCTCTATTTCAGTTACTATTTCTCTCTTCAGTTCTGTTAAGTGTCATTTTCACAGGAAACTCTACAGTGAGAATTGAAGTGTTCTTGTGAACCTTTATAAAATTACCAGAGTCCTTTCTGCCTGAATTGTATGTAATCAGGAGTGGTCATTTGATGATATAAAGACAGTCATAGCCTTAGGTTTATGTGGGAATCTTAACTCTGACCTCATATCTTTATTGTTTTTAATTATCACTTTATAGGGTAGCAGGAAAGAGGAACTGTAATTTAAGTGAGTTGCTGATTGTTAATGGTGTTTGTAAAAGATAAGCAAAGGATTAGTAATGTGATATTTGGAATGCCAGCAGTTGGCATTCTACAGTCTTAAGAGGTAGTTGACAATGGATTGTGTTCATGGCAAAGATGCCTTATTTTTTAGATTTACTTGATAATTTTCAAGCTTTATTCCTAAATCATCAAATTCATAATTTAGTATATTCTTAGAACATCATCTATATGCTACAGTTCTCTCTCCCTTTTTTTTAAAGCAGAACTATGCCAACAACCTTAACTTTATTTTACTATAATTTAGGGTAAGGGACTCTTATTTTGCTGGAGTTGAGTGGTTTCTAGAATGTGGGACTTTGAGTATTAATACCCAGAAAATGTCAGGCCTACTTGGACAGATCACCATGCTTTCATTTTCAAAATGTTAGAATGAAGACAATCGTGATATGATTAGGCAGCTATTTAATAATCCTATAAATTCTATTCCCTTACATTTAGAAAATTTTAAGATACATTGTTTCAGAAAAGCCCTCCTACAGAAGCATAGTTTGATATTTTTGTCTTAATTTCTTTGGAAAATTAAATTGATCTTGTAGTCATTTTTAAGTAAAACCTTAATTTATCCTTTGATAATTAGAAAACACCATATGCCAAGGTGATATACTATTTGTAATAAATGATGAATTAAAACAAATCCACAAAGTGGCATGTGTGCAATTATCCTGTCTATGATGCCAATGTAGCATAAGCAACAGGCTCTTGATAGATTCCTTATTGATTCTAGAAGATACACAGATAGGACCAGGGCCAGGACCAGGAGTTGGGGGGAGAAGGGAGTGGGCAATCAGCAGGTGAGCCTCTAGTTCCCAAGAATCGTTATGCTCTTTCTCTGAGTACCCTCTCTGGTGTTCTCTCATGTTTTCTCCCTTCTGTGCTCTCTCCTCATGATCTCTCCTTTTGTCATGCTCAGGTGAGCTCACACATGTGTACACCCACTGACCTGGCAGACAATCATGGGGAGGTTGTAATACTACTACCAGTGCTGCTCATAGAAGCTAATGGCAAAAAAGTCTGACCAACTCATTTACCCTAAAGGAATTTCTGCTAAGATAAACACAAATATCAGTAGTTTAAAAATCATAAAGAAATAATCTTTCATTAGCATTTAGTTTTTCTGAATTGTTATATATTTAGTAATGTATGTATCTTTGAAAATGTAAAATGTGACAGAACATTACAGAAGAGTCCCCCCCCCCACACACACACCTAAGGCTTACAAGTTTTCTTCTCCTTAAAAAAAAAATAAAATCAAACAATGTGACCAGGAATCTAATTACAGACTATTAAGCGCTAGTGCTGTGTGCTGATCTTTATTATGGACTCATTTTAGGTATCAGCCTACTTTTCTCAACAAGGGGGCACTTAAGTTAATTGCTTCATTAGAAACATGCATTTAGCCCTTTCTGATCTCTAAGTACAACTCTTTGGCTTAACTGCAGAAGTTTGAACACCTGCAGACCAAGCAGCTTGAAAAGAAGCCATAATTTGCCATAAAGGAAAATAACAGAAGCTCAAGTTCAAAATGGTGTTTATCAATGATACAGTGTTGTCACTAACTTGGGATGACCTAAGAGAGTTGGCTTCTAAACTGCTCCTTATCAGCATCCAAAAGGGCATACAAAATTCTTTGTAAACTAATTTAAAAAGTGTCTTGTTTATTCAGAAGCAACTGTGAATGGTATTTGTTCAGAGTGTAGATCACATCAATTGCATACCAGCCAACAACTTATTTCTCTCTAAGAGAGAAGCCAACTATCAAAGACACAAAGTACTAAAGATAAGCATTTCAATTCTCAACTGTTCTGAGTCCTCAATAAAGCTACTGATGTACAAATGGGGTGGGACCCAACTGTTTCCACCTGCAGGCTTGTCTTAGATCCTTGGCTCTGGCTGCTAGAGGTGCTGATACTACTGTGACCTTTAGTGCCCTTAGAAAACAAAACACGGGCTTCCTTATGGCCCTAATCAATCAGACCCTCTTAAAGAGTTTCCACTCCAGTCCTCTTCCTTAAAGTGGTCTTGGGGGCCCCCCCCAAAAAAGCAAAAGAGATCCTTGATTCATTCTTCCTAAATCTTGACATTCCAAGTCAAGTCATCCTTTTTTAGTTTCTGTGGTTGATTCTTAGATATTTTGATATTTAATGAGAGTGACCTCAGTATGCAAAAGAATGAAGTACTTTCTGGACTGGTTGAAATAGTTCCTTATTAGGAAATCAAGGCTCAGTTGAGATAAAGCTATCATTTCTGAGGCTACTGAATCACAAAATACTTCTAGGATAGTCATTTGTCATAGTTGACTAATAATATATGTTAATTGCTCAAACATGTCTCACAGGTAGTATCTGAACTTTAAAACCTTGGGCTTATGTAAATAATAGGAACTTTAGATAAAATTATTTACTTTTTGTGGTAAATAGCTACCATTAATCAGAAAATTGGAAAATGTTTAAACATGAATATTCAAAGTTATTAAAACTAATATTATCGCTACATGTCTTCTTAAAATTATTGAGTAAGGCTTTTCATATTATTATGAAGGGAGAGTAAGTTACTGACAGGCATATGGGATATTGAATTTTAAACTAATTTGTCTCTATAATTAGAAATTTGTCACTTGTTTCAAAAAATATCCCTGAAACTATTTGCTATTTTAGCCTTGCTGTAAGTGCTGCATTTTCCTTTCACGTAGTTATGCAAATGTGCATAGCCATGATTCTTGAGGCACACTTAAAAAAAAAAGGAAATAATCTCTGAATGCACATGTGTATCTATGTGTTTGTATATAAGTTCTATAGAGACAGAAATTAACCTTCATAAGTAACATCTGTTACTCACTATTCCATAGAATTGTAGGAATTTGGGTGTGTTAGGAATTTTGAAAATCTCTGTTTGGCTTCTGAAAGATAATATCCATGATAGATGAAGCATTTCAGAATGAAGTACTTCTAGGCAAATTGGACCTGAACAGAGAAAAAAAAATTAACTGAATTAAATAAAAATAATTTCCCCCATAATTGTAAGTCAAATCTTCAGATTTACATATTTTAAAGCTGTTAATATACCCAATTGATGTGACTATATATGTTTGATAACTTTGTATTTATTGGGAAGAATAGTTTTCTGAGTAACCTACATAGAATTTGAAAATATTGTTAACTTATCACTTGGTAGAATCTCAGGTGTTTTTTTCATTCATTCTGGACATTTTCTCTGCTACCTTATCTCATAGTACAGCAATGGTATTTTATAATTTGGCATCCCTATGATCCCCAGGAGATAAAGATCTATAAGTTAGCCTTGCATTTGGTATTTAACAATGTGTGTTGTTTTTCTTTTTATATTCAATTATTTATTGAGAAAAATTATTACAAGGACATAATAATTTTAAATTGAAAAAGCAAATTAAAGATTCATATTTAAATGTTATTCTTGTTAACCAACTTGTAAAGGAATAATTAACCATTCACTTTTATATTTTCATAACATTTATTGATCATAAAAATTAAAGCATTTTATACCTTTCCTCAAAATAAAAGATTAGTGAATAGTCTTTTGACTTTTTAAGGATCATCTAGTAAGAGATTCATGCTATGAGATTAGATTTTTTTCTGGTTTTTCATCTTTGATGTTTGTGCTTTGCTCTCTGTTATGTTTATTTTTTGCTCTCTCCATAATGTTTATTTTTTGTGTCTTTATTTTATAGAGTTTTTTCTTTAGTTTCCTTAGCTTCTATGGTTTACGTGTCTCATTGAAGTCTATGTGGTGTATGTGGTCAAAGTATATTTCCGTAATAGAAATAAATGTAGTTATTGTTTTGAGCTAAGTTGTATGTGTCATAAGGCAGTTGGTTAGTTTGAGATCACTCTGGGGCAAAATTCAAGAGTGAATTACAAGATAACTTTTGAATTCATAGAATTCTTTTTCTAATCATTAGAAACGAGAGTGGGCTCCAAAAGAAAAAGTCTGTTCTTTTTTGTTTGTTTGTTTTGTTTTGTTTTTTTTTTTGAGACTAGGTCTCACTACTTTTGCCTGTTGAACTGCAGGCTCACATTGCCTGGGGTAACACAGACTCAAGCAATCCCCAGCCTAAGCTTCCCAGGTAGCTGGGATTATAGGTGCATACCACCATGCCCAGCTATATATTTTTCCAACTAGTTCTCTCTATATTGCCCCAAGTGGGACTCGAACCATGGTCCTTGGCCCTGGCCATAGCTTTCTAGGCTACCGCTTACAGGTATGCACCACCATGCCCGGCCAGAAAGTCTCAGTTTAAATTTATTGCCTTTTTTTATTTTTTAAAACAATATTGCTATGTTGAAAAATTAAGTAGGTTTTGTCAAGGACTTTCCTGATATCCTTGAGTATTAAAATGGAGATAGCAGCAGTATACTTACATAGTTTGATGGCTAATGTTTATGAGACTTGTCTTAATGCCACGTCACGGATCTGTTCTATAATTGAACTTGTATTAATCATTTTACATAAAGGATTTGACTACTTAGATGTTAATCATATTTTTTCAATGATGAGGTTAGTGAGAGGTTATAGTATCTTGGGTCACAGTAGCAATCACTAGTCAAGGTAACCTTAAAAAGATACTATATCATATGAAGTTGTATCCATGCCAAATAAAAAAAAGGTTGAACCTTGTACAAATATTCAGTCACATGATTTATGATGACAATAGTTCAGCAGTGCTTTTTGGGAAAGAGTAGTTCTGGGTCACTTAAATATCCATATGGATAGCTTGACCCTTACCTGCCACAATGCAAAATAATCATTTCTGTATGTAATGCTAGTCTAAATGTGTGAACTCTTATAAAGTCTTTAGATAAACATAGGAGAATATCTTAGTGACCAAAGAGTTTTTAAATAGGGTATATATAAAGTACTAAATGTCAAATAAAAAGGGTAGATAAATTGTTATTTCATTAAAATTAAGAATTTATTTTCATCCAAAGCTACCATTATTAGAGTAAAAATATAACTTACAGAATGGGAAAAATTATTCACAATATATTTATCTGTTAAAGATTTATAACCCCCCCCCCAAAAAAAAAATCAAAGCACCAACAAAAAAGAATAAAACACTAAAGACATGGATAAGATTGAACTGTCCACAAACGGGATATTTAAATGCCCAATAAATATATGGAAAGGACTCCACGTAATGATACGTTAGACAAATGTATGTTGAAATCACAATATAATACCCTCCTGAAGGCTAAAAATTAAAAAGATAACAAATGTTTATATTGTTTGGAGTAGTTAGAATTCTTATATACCAATTGCAAATTGGCACAGTTTTTAGAAAACCTTTGGCTGTGTGCTATTAAAACTGTACACATGCATTTTCTCTGACTCAGCAGTTTGACTCATAGGTATATACTGAACAGAAATGCATGGATATTTGTGGTAGTTAAATCTGGGAAATACTCCAAATATGCCTTAGTATATAGACAAGTATATCCATATAATGGAAAACAATTGAAATGTGTAGCCACACACTGGAAAACTATACAACCATGAAAGTGTTGTATAACTCTAAGAAGCAATATGGATGTATCTAGCAAACATAATGTGGAGAAAAAAAATAAGAATGAAAAATAAAGCTTATTGTGTAGTTACATTTACAAAAAAAGTATAAAATCCATCAATACTCAACTCTTTTTAAAGAATCTTTGGAGATATAGTGACTGGAAGGGAAGAAGTGTAAGAATAAGTTGAGTTGCTAACACCCTGAATTTTGATTTAGATACTATTTGTTCAATTATAGAATTTATCAAATTGTATTTTTGATTTATCTACTTTCCCCTGTAGATTATACCTTAGTACAGTTTTAAAAATGCCAAAAAATATATTATCCTTAAACTGGGATACTATGTTATACCCCATCTCGGTTATAGGGTGCTCCTGCCTTTCTGGGTACAGAGTATGAATCACAGTCTGGGAAACCCTTTCTTGGAGAAAGAATTACCAACTCTTGGGTTCTGAGATTTTGTTTCCCTGTGCTTCATGTTTATTCTGCATTTTTGCTTCTCACAGTCTTTCTCCTGACAGAGATGAAGACACTTGATCAAATTTATCCTGTCTTATAATCAAATTCTAGTCCTGAGATCACTCACACTTAGTTCTTGTGGCCATTCTTTTTTTGTGGAGAAAGATGTTATTGGCCCTTGGGGAAAATTTACTCATCATCGTAGTGGAGATATTAATATTCATTTAGCTACGTAACTTGAGCAAGTCCTTTGCCATTTGTGGGCTTCTGCTTTCATCTGTAAAATTGCAAATAAGTATGGACTAGAACTGAGTTTGGTGTTTGGTTATTACTATTAAACAATGTTTTGTTTTGTTTCTATTACTATTAAACAGTGTTTGTCATAAAACCATTATCTTATTTTTTTAGTGCTTTGTGTAGTTGAGAGGTCAATGCATAAAACTTTATCTGATAATTGTAATTTTTTGCAAGAATATTAATTTTATTCTTCTATAATAGGTGACCATAAATGGAGAGAAAAATAAGCAGGATTCATCTTGCCTCTGACCCTGATATAATTCATTTTCTGCAAGTCACTTGGGAGAAAACTCTAGGATCTGGTTTTATTATTACAATCACCGATGGTCAGTCAGTGTGGACTGGAACAGGTAATATTAACATCAAATTTCTTGAAAGTAAATTTTGACAATGTGCTATTCTTTAGTCTTCAGGATATAGCCACTAAAGTGTTTCTTTTAATACAGTTGAGTTAAATTAAATTATTGTTTTTACTAGGTATGCTATTTAGCTATAGTTAAATTTGTAATATTTAATGTTATTTTCTATGACTAATATTGGTATCAGGATAGAGAAAAAGATATGTGCCCTAGCAAACTCTGGTTTCCATTTGTAAGTCAAAGTAATAAAACATGGACTTGATCAGAGTTTTGAAATGATCTCTTTATACAAAACATAAATCATACTTTTTACATATATTTTTCATAGGACCCCCGGGACATATTAGGAAGCACAGGAAGGTGGGTTGACTGGGCCAAGGGTTTGTGTTGGCTTAAGTGATGCTTTTCTTTTTACCTCATAGACTTACATTGTTTGAATTATTATCCAATGACCATGCACTAAATTTGTAACAAAATGAAATAGAATTCATAAAACTTTATAATGAAAGATTCAAACCCATAAGGGGGATTTTGGCAATTATTTTATGAAATGGAATTATGATGTTTTAAACTTTGGTGACATCTTTTTAAAAGACTGATGACCCTGAAATCATTTATGGAACATGGCAGGTATAAAGTAAAAAGTCTCAAGTTATGTTCAACTCATCTTAGAAAAGTTTTAATCCTTTTCTGAAGTATATTATTAAAAGATTAAATATAACCATTTTGATAATTATATAGTAGTCATTCCACAATTATGAGTGAAATTTTAGGTAAAATAGTTTTGTCATCTATACTCTTTGAATCTAACTGAAAATTTGAAATATTTCCTACAATTTGTTGTATAATTACTATATCATCTTTTAGTGTTATAAAGCATTATGAAATTTTGTTTCTTGAATTTTATAAGCTGTTATATAATACAATCAAACTGAATATACTTACAAATACCTTTTTTACATGTGTTTTTTTGATAAAGAGTGACATGTTTATGTAAGGATTATTGTAAAATAGAGAAATCTCAAGGGTAATGTTTCTAGTACATTTCATGTTATCTATTTAAGCCATGCTTTTATATGAAGAAAAATGAATTGTTCATTGGTTGTTGCAGTGTGGGTATGGAGAAATATATGTTAGATTGCTGAAGGTGTACCTGTGTAACAATATCTGCTTTGGGGTAATTGGGAATACACAGATCATAGTAGCAGCTTATCTGAAAGAGAGGAGCAGTTCTAATTGTATAACCCAGGACACAGATCCTAGGTGTAATGGTTGCTTGTGTGAAAGCAATACTGTATTGATAATTTAAGTATTTCTAATTGACAGATGATTTACCCTATAGAATGAAGTTAGGGTGAAGCAGAAGACTTTCAGGCATTTTAAGAGCAGTGATTGAGAAAATATTAAAACCAATGTAATCAGTAACCCTCATTCACCAAGGCAAAGAACAGTGATTATATGTTTACATTTTATTATTATTATTATTATTATTATTATTATTAAAGATTGATAACAGCAGAACACTTGGATTAATTTTTAAATGTTTTATTAACTAGAAAGTTGATTTTATGTTTATGGAACATTTTGTTTATATCATATAAAATGAAATATAAAATGAAATCATAGTTCTTAATATATTAATATGAAAATATTTTCACTAGACGATCTGTTGAAAACAAAGGACACATTTAAAAAAAATTTATTTATATATAAATTTCACATCTTTGCAATCCCAGGGGCTTACCCCCCCCCTCCCATTCCCCCCTGCTTTCCCCTCCTATCCATTGTTGTGTGCTTCAGTTTGGTGCTCAGCCTCTTTTGTTTTTTCCTCATGACTTTTATTTACTTTTTTTTTTCATTATGTCCCATATATTATGAAACCATTTGACTTCTGTCTTTCTCTTTTTTACTTGCTTCTGCTAGTATGATTCCTTCTAAGTACATCCATGTTGTCAAAAAGTAATCGAATTTGTCATTCTTAATCGTGTATAAATACCACATTTTTTTCAGCCAGTCATCTGTTTTGGGGCACTTGGGTTGCTTCCATGTCCTTGCAATTATAAATAGTGCTGCGGTAAACATCCAATTACAGGTGTCCCTTTGTACCCCCATTGAGGTCTCTTTTGGGTAGATTCCCAAGAACGCAATTGCTGGGTCAAATGGTAGATTCATTTCCATTAATTTGAGGGTCCTCCACACAGCTTTCCATAGAGGTTGGAACAGTTTACATTCCCATCAGCAGTGTAAGAGTGTTCATTTCTCTCCGCATCCTCACCAGCACTTGTTGCCTGTTCACAAAGAACACATTTTGTCAACTATTCTATGGATTGTTTCTGGATGAGTATCTAGGCCATATATGCTTAATGGATATAGTTCAAGAGAAAGAGTAAAGAGATGCTTCAAATATATGAAACTAATTGGGAGCAAAACAAAGTGAATCATTTTAGAGTTGGTATATTTTTAATGAAAACTCCAGTTCCTTATTTATTTATTGTTGGCTCTGATCCTAAAAGAATTATGTTCCACAGCTTGTTTTTCATTGAATAAATTTGCTATTAAAAAAGGGATTTCAAACTTTTGTCACCTTTGGTGGTTACTTAACATTTTAACTTTTTACACTGAACGAGGTTTCAAAAAAAATTTTCCAGTCTGCTCTGTATTTTTATTTTATTTTCAGAGTTATTAAGTTTTATGTAGCTCATGTTTTATACTTTTCATTATTCATTTCAGTGTTCTTGTTGAAACTTTAGGGACAAAATATGAAACCAAATAATATAACATTATTTCCCAGTTTATTTAAGACTTTTTACATAAATATAATTTGATTTGTCACTTTACAAACAGACAATACTCTGATTAAAACATTGAAACAATTAAATAATTGAAACATGGAAATAGATTTCCTTCCTATACCTCATCCTGTTTTTTGTATAACGTTTTGATTGCTGTAGCCTTCAATTTGGATAATTTTTTTCTTTTCATTTGGAGTGAGATTAAAAGGATGTGGGGTTCTTTTTAATCTCCACACACAAAACTCACTGATTTCTTTTCCATTAGCAATGCTCTATCTAATGAATGTTTTGGAGTCTAATTATCATGTGGTCTGTCATCGGTTCAGCATTATAGAAGATTATATATATCATATGGTTAAGTCACAAAGTGACTTAATGATCCATGACTATTATGTGACTTTTTAAAGAATTGTAGTTGGCACTAAGAAACATTTATCACCCATCCTGGGAGTAGTTTAAAGTTCCTGGAAGTAAGGGTGGGTTGGGGGGACATGGGGGCAGGTGGGGGGAGATGTGGAGTGAGGAAAAAAACATAAAGTTCTTGGAAGAGTAAATTAAATGTCGCTAATTCTTCATTATCAACTAATACCCACTTTGTCCTAAAACATTGATACTTGATGGCCTATGTGAAAATTATATCACAAATTTTAGTGGAAAAAGGATTTTTAATAAATAAAATAGTAGAATGGGTCCATGATATAATGTTGTCAAGATCCCTAATGAGATAATAAGATTGTGTTCTTCTGAGCGCAGACACAAACTTAAGATATATTTAGTCTTGGACTCATTGTACATAAGAATCCAAAGGAAAGAATTTCCTTACTCAGATTTTTACCTGCCTATATATCTTATAAAAGCGATGTTTTCTTGGCTCTTACCTGTCAAAGAACAATTTCTTGATTTTTTTTTTTTTTTTTTTTTGGTCAGATTTTGTAGTTCTGCTGTATCCTTGCTGAATTTTATTATTCCATGACGTTTATTCCTGGTCACTGAAGTTTTTGGAGCATCAAGTGTTCATAATCTTGCTTCTTTCAGATGACCTTAGTATAATATTAAAAAATGGTGACCAAATTTATTTTATCAGGATTGGTGTTCTAAATTAGTAGTCAGAATTTCACACTTACAAATATACAAATAAATTAAAAATGCATTGTACCTTTTTTAAAATATAGCTTTTAAAGGGGAAGTAGAGAGCTTCCTTTCATATTTTCCTATCAAAGATGAAATTTTCCACAATAATCAACATAACATTCACAGATGGAATAATGTGAGAGAATTAGAGGTTATTTAAGATAGTACTCTTTAATCAGGCTTTGTAAACTGATACTTGTTTTTCTGTTTAACTAGTATTTCTAGGCTTTGACTAGTGTCTGGCACATAGTAGATGCTCATTAAGCATTGTTTAAAATTGGTGAATGGAATCAATAAATTTTTTTTTTTTTAAGAGACTAGGTCTCATTATGTTTCCTGGAGTAGTCCTGAACCTGTGTACTCAAGTGATCCCTAGCTTCAGCCTCCCAAGTAGGTGGGATTACAGGTGCGCACTACCATGCCTGGCTATTTTTTAGAGACTATGTCTCCCTAAGTTGTCTCAAATCCCCAGACGGAAGCGATCCCTGGCCTCAGCCTCCCAGTGCTGGAATCAATAAATTCTGTTAAATGTTTTCAGATATGTGTCCTTTCATGAAATTCATAATACTTTTTTAGAACTTTTATATATAAACATACTTTTTGTGTTTTCTTTTAAAGTTTTTCTGTGGTTGCTCTAAAGATAGTTTTTACACATTTACTTATTTCTCTGTAATAATTACATTTATTACATTTATAACTTCAAAATTATTCAAAACATGAAATTATTCCTTAAGTAGGAAACATTTGTCTAATTTTGATATTTTTTTCAGAAAAACCAACAGGACATTTCAGAGATTAGTTAATTTGATATGACCATCATCTTAAATATTCATCTTCTTCAGTGAGAGAAAATAATATGGGAAAATATTTTAGAAGCTGTAAAATCACAGATTGTAAGATACTTTCATTCCTACTTTCTTTGAAAGCCATGTTGAGATTCATATTTAGGTACTACAGCTTATCCAAAGTTTATCATGTACATGAATACAGGGATACATTCCAAGGTTCCTCATTGTCATAGTTTCCAGACACTTTATAACACACAGAACAAATTTATGAAAAGTTACATTATAGTTTTAGGAATGCTTTATTTATTTATGACTAGGTCTCACTATTTTTGCCTGTAACCACAGGCTCTCGTTGCCCGGGGTACCACAGACTCAAGCAATCCCCAGCCTCAGTTTCCCAGGTAGCTGGGATTACAGGCATGTGCCACCACGCCCAACTATTTTTTTGGAACTAGGTCTCACTACAGGCCCCAGGCGGGACTCGAACCGGGGCTAGGGATAGCCCTGGCTGCTTCATAGGCTGAAGCTTACAGACACGAGCCACCATGCCCGGCCCAAGGAATGCTTTAATCAATGTCTCATTGTTTTCTATGATGTTTCATACTAATGTATTTTTTATTATCATAGAAGGAAATAATTTTCCATTGTCATGTATCTCTGTCTCACCTCAAAACAAAACAACTAGGAGACGTAGTATGAATCCTTCTTCACCACTTACTCCATGACCCTAGTGATTAGTTGACTTTTTTGAACTTCAATTTTTATACTTGTCAAATGAACTTAGGATCAGTCTTTCAGCATTATCCAGACAAAAATGGATAAATGTAACCTTGATAGACATAAGCATAGAACTGCATAGATTTCTCATCTTTATGGTAGTGAGTTAATTCATTATCCACTACTCACATTTCAGACTTGTTAGTTTAAGTCTTTTAATTTTAAAAACAAACAAGACTTACTGAAACGTTTGAATGTAAGAAAGGAAAAGCTCCAGCTGTTGGATAGAAGAAGTATCTGAAAACTAATGTGGTTATTGTGGATTAAAGGTTAATGATAGGTTCATGGCATAATCTGAACTAGATCTATGTGTAAATGACTGTGATAGAAATATGTGAATGGGCTGAGATATTGAGTCTGTATGCTACTGAGGTACTGGAGCAGAGCTCCCAGCATAAACAAAGGAACCAAGAAGTATTGTTAATGAAATCATCTTAAAAAAATAAACTACTCTCTCTGAAGTAGGGATGTAGAATAGAATTTGACCAATCTCTAAGTGCTATAGTGAATGAAAGTCTTAAAAAAATTCAGAACCCTAAGCCTATGTTATGTATGGGTTGGGGGTGGCAGGTTCCAATTTTATTTTCTTAACTGTCAAAACCAAGAAAGTGCATTTCAAAACTGTAGGTATTCTGGGAAAGAAAAGTCTGTGACATTCATTTTAATATCCTATCTACAAAGCACTTGGTACCCTGACTAAAGGAGAGCCATGTTCAAACATTACAAAGCATGAAAGGAAAACAGCCTAATAAAAATATGTCATCAGATAAAAGTAATGGAACTAATAGTCTCAGGAACCATGCTTAAAGACCAACAGAGAGATCTTAAGTATGTTTAATTAATGCTTTAACTTCTTTAAAGGAAGGGTGTTGTAAGAACAGGCTATGCCATGGAAAGAAAAGAGAATAGAACTGAAAATGTGATTTTATTTTATTTATTTATTTTTTTTTAGACTAGGTTTTGCTATTTTTGCCTGTGGAACTGCAGGCTCTCGTTGCCCGGGGTACCACAGACTCAAGCAATCCCCAGCCTCAGCTTCCTGGGTAGCTGGGATGACAGGTGCGCACCACCACGCCCAGCTATTTTTTTGGGACTAGGTCTCACTACGGGCCCCAGGCGGGACTCGAACCGCGATCCCTAGCCCCGGCTGCTTCATAGGCTGAAGCTTACAAGCACGAACCACCGTGCCCAGCCTGAAAATGTGATTATTGAAATAAAAATATGTATGAGTAAAACATCAGCCTTAAATATAGTTAGATGAGAGAACTGAAAACCAGATCTGTAGTGTGGTATAGTGTAGTGTAATGTAGTATAGTGTGCCATAGTGGTGACACTCCATGTATGTATGTTCCATTTCTTTTCCTTCTTTATCACCCCTCTTCATCATCCCTTTTTCTCTTGGCTCATAATATGATAAAGGGAGTAAATTTCACTTTTACTTTAATTTGAATCCATACCCTATAGAGATTTAACTCCTTTAATATTTGAGACAAGGATAGATGGTGTAAAATACTGAGCTTATTAATCATTATAAGAAATTCATCTGGTTGTGACCAAGAGTGAATATATAAAATGGTAGCTTCTGTGGTCATTTACAATGCTTGTTTTTCATCTGAAAATAGAGAAAGAATACAAGAACTCTAATGCTTTTCAGATGGTGTTTGAGACTAAATTATTAATGCATTTCTTAAAAATTATTAGCTAAGTTAGGAGGAAGGGGAAAAATATTAGCTAAGCTGAGACCTCAGTTAAGAGGTCTAATTTGACTTTAACATGTGTTTTGTGGGAATTGATTTTAGTTGTTTAAATTTCTATAATATATGTGATAAATTAGTTGCAACAGATAAACAAATCTGTTCTCATGTTTAGAAGTTTATTTTTCATTTCAAAACTTTTATGTTTTCTATAGTTTTTGAATCCGAGATTTCCCAGGAAGCCAATGACATGGCAATGGAAAAAGAGAAATATGTTGATGAACTGAGAAAAGCGTTGGTGTCAGGCGCAGGCCCAGCTGACACATACAAGTTTAATTTTTCTAAGGAGTCTTGTCACTTCTCCTTTGAGAAAAACCTGAAAGATGTTTCAGTAAGTCAAATCTTCTATTGTATTATAAATGATGGTAAAGTGTCACAAAACTTAATAAGGAATTATTTAAGTAACTAGCCTTTTATTCCCAGAATAACTAGACATAAAAGTTTGAAAATACATGGTTTCCAAGTTAGAAAAATGCTTCAAAGTTATATTCTTTAAATGTATTATTAATGAATTGTGAAACATTTTATTTAGAAAATGTATTTAGACTTTAGTACTTTAAAAGTTTGTATTATAGGGATAACGATATCATGAACAGTTCTAAAAGGTGGGGTTAAGTGATTTTATATCATTTACAAAAGATATTGACATGTTTGGGGAATTACTTATTTTAAGGAAAAATGTCTATTTTCTTCTAAATATTTACTAATGATCACATTTTCTACCTTGCTGGAATGTGTTTGAAATTAAAGTCATATTGTGGATACTTAATTATTGAACTATTTTTTATAAGTGGTTTATTAATCAGTTATGAACTCTATAGTAGAAGAGAGGGAATCTTTACTATGTGCTAAAAACTAAATGGAATTCAAAAAATTCTTTAATTCAGAATCATTAAAGAATTTCACCAATTCAAAAAAAAATTTAAAGCAGCAAATGGAGTCATTGTTTTAAAGAATAAATTTCATCTAGAAAATAATAGAGACTGATTTCAGCAATTGTTTCTGTTTAGAAGATACATTATCTTCTTAGCTGACAATTTGCTAAGATTTCAGTATGCTGACATCTGAAAACATTATCATTTAAAAGGTTAAATAAGGAAGTTTAAACTCACAACTGAAATTTTATTTTTTATTGCAAATGTTCTTTACTGGGCGTTTAGTGTAATCAAATGATGTTATATACCCAGGAATGCACGTTGTTTCAACTAACATTTTGAAGCAGATTGTTGTCCAACTGTCATTCCCTATACAAGAAGATTTGAATTAATGATTAACGTTATTTCTTAAAGCCAGTTTGTGATTTTTCTCTGCTTTTTGTTCACCAATTCATAATAAATTTAAAGTTTGTTTGGCACCATTTTGAATATTTAAGTCATATGAGACTTATTTGAAATTTATTTATATGAATTTTTTTTATTTTTTAAAGGAAGCAACTAATATAATTTTGAATTCAAAAGCACCTGATTTTGGGGGAAATATTATCTTTTGTTTTATAAGAGAGTAATTTGTCAATTTCCAAAGTCATGAAATATTGAGTGTAATATTTATATACTTTTTTTGAGGAATGAGTCCATATTTTTTTATTAATTGCTTTTGGGACCTTAAAACTCAGAATTGAATTTATGGTGACATTGACTTTTCTTTGTACAGGGAGGGTGTTTTATATTTTAATTCCACTGAAGTAAGTATTAATGGGCAGTTTGACATGAACTCATTTTTCAAGTCAAATCTCTGGTACCTTACCTGCCCCATCTTACCAGGGTTCTTTGGTAGACAGTAGTAGATTGTTTTGGATATAGTACACTACAGTATCAGGAGTGGGAATTCAATATCTCTTCTCTATACTGTTCACCACTCAGATATTATTTACATACTTTTTGTCACTGTTTTCCTTTTGCCTTTCACAGTTTATATTAATTTTGTAGTATATACTATGTCATACTAACAAGTCTTCATTTTCCCTTTTTTTTGCTTTCATAATTTGCTGTTTCTTAGGATAAAATTTTTTTATTTGTGAACCTCTAAAAAAGATCTAATTATCTTTAATAAGAATAACCCTAGACTCATACTTTAGCTAGTTCAAAACTGTTCTTTTATCTACCAAGCTTTAAAGTGCTCTCTTAGATTCATTTCAGGTCATGTAACATATTGCAGCTTTGTGTTCCTAAAAATTGCTCTATTGGAGGAAGCTATGAGATTTGAAGGAAAATTAAATATAAGTAAACCTGAGCACATAAACATATATACTTCACAGTTGGCTACAGGTTTAGTGTAGTCCACTTTTGTTTTCTTTCCTCATCTATTCTGTTCCCACCATCAATCAGGTTTGACTTAAGATAGTTTTGACTATGAAAATTAGACAACGTGGTAGCATGGAGGTTTTTCACTGTTGTAAAATATCCAAATAGGCATTGCATTCCCAGGTTGATATAATGACCTTATGATGTTGGCCTCCAAACTTCTTTAATCATGTTGCTTTATCCATGTTAACAGATTTTATCTTATGATCAAAGATGGTTGTTCTAAGTTCCCTGTTATATTCATCCTTAAGGCAAGGAGATCTAGCTCAAGGGAAAACAGAGCCTTTTGTTTAAGGCTATCCCCTTAAAAATGTATGTATTACTTTTGCTTACATCCCATTGTTCAAAAGTATATCACACTACACCCAACAAACAAGAAAATTTGTGAAATGTCATCTTTTGGTTATGCACTATGCCCAGAAATTTCTAAGAGGAAGTTGAAATTGAAGGAAAACGCAAAATGTCTGCATGTTAACATTCAGAGAAGATTGAAATATTTAGACGGGTTCATTTTTCTTGCTATGAATGAATGGATTTCTCTAGTATTTTCATTATTAATAATTATTTCAGTCCTAATTTAACTTAAAAAGTATGTAAGGTACAGGCTACTCCATAACTTACTCTATGTTTTAACTTTTTTTCTTCTGGAAATGCATTCTAAGTTTAAATATCCTCCCTACATTCACTTAAACTACATCTCAGATATATAAAATGAAAGAAAATAAGTTAGCCAAAAGCAGCCAAAGTTGTTTTTAAAAACAGCAGTCCAAAATTCTATATTATTGCCATGTGTCCCTGTGGTTTGGAGGACTTTGAATTCAAATGGTTATTTCCAGATGAAATATCAGAATTGTAGCATTTATTATGGTACCCTGCCAAAGACTTTGTCGAAAATAGTAATGACTTTCAGGTTTGTGGGAGTATGGGTTGCAAATGTGTTGTTTGAATGCCTGAAAAAGAAATTTTAGTAGTCTTTATTTCAGTGATAAAAATATTTGTATATATTTGCCATTTCTATATTAAACACTTTATAATTTCCTGACCATACTGGAATGTGGGAACAGTAATGAAAGTGGTGCAGAAATTCTGCTCAAAGTGTATGTACATTTCTTTGTTAAACCATACAGGAGACTTCAGAATAATTACTTAAAAAGATTAGCAATTTTCAGTTTTACTGTTTGTCCTTGAACACTTTTTTCTCTTTTTAATGTTTTTGTGCTTTTATTTAAAATGTTTTCAACTTTTGTAGAGAACACCTCAAATTCATTACACTTTAATTTCTTAGTGACTGAAGAATTTTTCAGGAAGGAACCAATAACCATAAGAAAAGAAGTAGGAAGTAACATGTAAAAATTACTTGGTAGGAGAATATTTGAAAGTTAATAATGTTAATATTTATACTTAATACTTTTCACTTAATCTAATTTAGCATTTATGTTCACTTCATCATATGCATTTGGTATTGTCACTGCTTATATGTAAGAAAACAGATATTGAATGCCTGGGTGAGTTCCTAAGGAGACGGAGTAAGACAGGTAGAGTAGAATTCAGACTTCTCTCTTGTGAGTCCAAAATTTTTAGTAAAAAGGATCATTTATATTTAGATGTAATAAATAAATAAATATGGTTTTGTAAAATGTAGTTTTCATCAACAAATTTCACTGCACTTTGCTGGAAAATTGCTTAATCTTATAAATGTCCATCTATCTCTGAACTCTTCCTTTGATCTATTTGTCTTTACATAAACCCAAATCTTCGAATCAGGTAAGTATAAATTTTGATTCCAAGAACTTTCTGTTCTTTTTTATTTTGAGATAACATTGAATTACACACTGTATATTCACACCTCTTCAAGTGTGTGTTCCCACATCTCACCCACCAACAAATTAACAACAACCTTTTGCTAAAATCTGCTGAACAGCCTTTATATTCCCATTCTCTCTCCACCTCTGGCACCCTCAGGTCTACAGACAGAACCCAAGCATTTGCTTTGGTTTTGTTTTAGCCACTATCCAAATATACTTTCTCTTTTCCTTTTTTCTTGTTTGTCACTTTAATTATTAGGTAGCGTATAGTGCTTGAATTTGGCTACAAGTCGATGATCCTTGTTTTTTACTATTTTTTTTATTCCTGTGTTTAATTTTTAATAATCTATATTTCACCTTCACTATCACTAATTGTTTCTTGTGCTATGTTTTATATTTTAATGTTAATTCCATTTTGTGTTGTTTTCGTCTCATTGTGGTTTTCTTCTGAGTTCAATTTGATTCTTTTAAATAGCTTCCATAATGCTTGTGATCTTACTTAATTTCTTTTTAATATTTTTTATATTTAGTTACTAGGTCTCGCTTTGTTGCTAGGGCTAGTCCCAAACCCATGGACTCAAGTAATCCCTAGCCTCAGCTTCCCAGGTAGCTGGGATTACAGGCACACCTGGCTATTTTTTTTGAGACTAGGTCTCTCGATGTTGCCCTGGGTAGTCTCAAACCCACAGACTCAAGTGATTCCAAACCTCAGCCTCCCAAGTAGCTGGGAGTACAGGCACACACCACCGCATGCAGCAGTCTTACTCAATATTTATTTAAATTCTTCTTTATGTGAAATAGAATTATAATAATGCCTTGTACAAATTCTATAATCTGTGTTGTCTTGGGACAGATTTGATAGGTTTTTAATGCTCACTATGTGTTGATTTTCTTTTCTTTGTATGTTTGTTGCTCAGTGATTATATTCCAAACATTGTGAATCTTTTTATTTGATTTTACATATTTTTTTGTATTTTTTTTGTTTTTACATATTTTGTAATCCTATATACTTATGTTGTGTTCTAGGATACAGAAAGTTACTTGAGAATAATTGTTAGGGTCTTGCTTTAATGCTTTCTGAAAGAGAATACAGCATTTATTTTAAGTCTGTTACTCTACTATTAAGGTAAAATACTTCTTCTAATTTCCTTACCTGTTCTTACTGTTTCTATACATGGTAACAGTGAGTAGAGTACTTTTATGATTATATGTGACATGTTTGCTTTACCAGTTACATTTTTTGTTATTTAGCTTCTTAAATTAGAACACTTATTGTGATAACCTACCCACTTCTCTCAAGATTTGTTGTTTATTTTGCCCTTGCTGAAATCTTCAAAATTTGACGTGATTCCTACCCCAGGTAAGATGGCATAGCCTTCTACATAATTGAGCTTCATTCTACGTACCTATGACATTATAGTTCAGGAATGGAACTCTCATGGCACTTGCACCAAACATTGTGATAATAATTTTTCAGTTACTTCTTTGGAATTTTGGGTTTCTTTTCATTCTCATTACTCTCTAGTTTTATTAAAAGTAAGTCAAGATCCTGAAGCATATACTTCTGATGTTATTTTTAAATGAATTGATACACATTGTCATACAAGGCACTATTTAAACTATTGTAAAATTGTGTACCCTTACGAGTCATACTGACTTTACTGTGTTATGAATAGCATTAGTTTAAATGTTGGTACAATTTTTATAACTTTATCTTGGCTTTTCTTATGTCTGGAAACTGAAAAATTGGGAGTTGTGTGCTTACTTTGACCTTAGTGAAATCTTGTTCAACAGGTTTGTTACTGTTATGCTGTATACTGTATTGAATATACGTTTTTTGCTGAATTCAGAGCTTCCTTTTCCTTTGTTGAATTTTTTTGGTGTAGTAGTGAAATTGGGTCAACTGCATAGCAGTTGCCACTCATAATGCAATTTTAGCAAGGGATTTTATTTACAAGGAAATATTAAAAGTCCTTAAAGCCACAAGTGGCAGTTATCATAACCCAGGCACCATTCTCAGTCCCAAAGGTTCCAAAGACATGGTCCAAAATGGTGCCCTTTGCCCCTTAAGTCCAGTCCTTTCTCCGGCATCTTCTCTTTTCTTTTCTCTCAAGTGTTACATGCTGCTCCACTTCTCCAAGGCTCTTCAGACTTCTTCCACAATTGCTGATGCACAAATCAGCTCTCCAAATTGCTGTCAGCTCTAGGTACCAACTTTCAATATCACCTTTTTGCAACACCATACTCTCCACACTGGTCACTCTTCTGCCAGATACCACAGCTCATTTTCAACTCCAGCTCACCCTTCCAGGGGGCTTTTGCCCAGCCTGGTCACTCAGGCTATTCTTTACCCACCTGCTATTCTCTTCTCTCCTCTCCCGAAAGTTCTCTCTCTTTCTCCCAAAAAGTTTTCTCTTTTACTAGTCTCTGGTCCTTGCCTTTTTATTCCCCTGCTTCTGGGCCAACTTCCTGTTCCAACTGCTTCCTCTGGCAGTTTCACTGCCACACCCCAAGGGGGAGGCGCAGGGAGAGGGGCCAACTGCTACAACCCAAAGGTGAGGGAGGGGCTAACGGCCACAACCCAAGGGTGGGGAGGGGCACCAACTGCTTCCTCTGGCAGTTTCACTGCCACACCCACCAGGGGGAGGGACAGGGGGAGGTGCCAACTGCCACAACCCAAGGGTGGGGAAGAGACACCCAGTTTCAGTAGCATAACATGTACTGATAAAATTGATCATATAATCTCATTTAAAACTGAAATCATCCAAACAAAATAATTATTTTAGAATACATACCATTGTATTAACTAAGGAATAACTAGTCGCTTTATTTTTGTAACTCCTATAAAGAATGCAATATTTCTGGCTACAAATGATCCAAAACTATCCCATAATGGCTAGAACCATATGGTGGACATAGTGATGTTTTCCTGATTTGTTATGGTTTTGGTCAGTGTTATGTTTTGACAACTATCTTTTTTAACACTTTAGTTTTAGACTTAATTGAAAAAAGGTGAAAACAGAAGAGAAATTATATCCTTTACCCTCTTTCTTCTAATATTCAAATTCACATAACTACAGAACAATTACTAAGTTCAGGAACTCAACATCAATCAACATAATTGACAGGTCTTTCTTGCATTTTAATTTTTTTGCATAGCATCCTGTGATACTTTACTGTTTGTATTGTTAGGTGTGCTCCTGGAAATCACTATATGTCAATTCCTAAAAGATTTTTCCATTTTCATTTTTTAGGTGCTTAATACTCCACTGTGTGATTATATAACATTTTCAATTACTCTGTTAAATATGGGCAATTAAATTTCCAGTCTTTTGCAATTCACATATGTTACACTAAATTATCTATGTCCATTTTGTAATTGTTGAAGGTTTATCACCAGGGTAGAGTTCTAAATGTGTGAATTCTGGAAGATGAACACATATATTGTCAAATTCCCCTCTAGACAAGTTAGATGTTTGTCTTTTTTTTTCTGAGACTAGGTCTTGGTCTCGCTATTTTTGCCCACGGAACTGCAGGCTCACATTGCCTGGGGTACCATAGGCTCAAGCAATCCCCAGCCTCAGCTTCCTGGATAGCTGGGATTACAGGTACGTGCCACCACACCCAGCTAGTTTTTTGGGAGTAGGTCTGGCTACGTGCCCCTGGCAGGACTCAAACTGCCATCACTGGCCCTGGCCGTGGCTTCCTAGGCTGTTATCTCCAGGAATGTACCACCATGCCCAGCCTTAGATAAGTTTGTCTTACCAACAGCAATATATGAAAATGTCTAGTTCTCCACAGTCTCACCAAAGTAAATTTAATTTCTTCGCTGTTATTTTCTTTCTTTTCATTTATTACAATCACATTTTATTTTAAGTCCTTGCTCATAGTTCTACTAGCTGAATTTAAATCTTTGTCAGCTAATTCTCACATCTGGAAAAACATATTAATCTTTATTGATAGTATGCATTGAATATTCGATGTTTTTGTATCTTCATTTGTTGTGAACTTTCTGATTGTATTCTAAATTTATTTGAAGTGTTGATTTTTTTTCCTCTCTCCTTCTTTTCATCAGTTAAATTGACTGTAATCTCACTGCATATTCTGTTCCCCATGTGGTGGGTGTTAACTGAAATTCCAGGTGAATTATTTTAACCTAATGAGGTTTGCTTAAAGTCCATGTCTTACATATTAGATATGGAAATTACCAATAGATTTGGGCAGTTTATCCATAGAATTTAGAGCTTTCTTTCTCTGGTCCTTTCATTTCCAGAATTCTCTCCCTTACTTTCTTGCTGTGGTTTCCCTGGACCTTGTTAACTGGATTCTATAGGAGAGTAAGTCTTCTGCTTTCTATTACATTTTAACAGTTCTTCATGGCAGGGATTGGAGTCATTACTCAAGCTAAAGCCACAAAAAAATAAAACCATTATTCAATTCATTCTCTTTTCGTCCAGAACTGGTTTTCTGTGTCTTCAGTTTCCTGTGATATGTATTTTTTATTATAAAATTTTGTTCTGCTTGCATATATGTTGTCTTTATAGGCTTGGTCCTATGAGAACATCTGATCATAACTGAGAACCAGAGATCTAGATGTACTTAGCTTGTGAGCACCCTAGTCCTTATATTCTTGTAACTTTTCTTCATATTTCAACAAAAGTATGTTTATATTGTAGAGCTTAGACTTGTTCAGAATTTGGTGCTCTGGTCTAGTTACTTAGAATCAGTCTTTCTGCTGTTCTAGTTTATGTCTTGCCTAATTAGAGTCATGTCTATGTTTGAAAAGTGGAAAATTTCCAAGGAAGGTGAGCAGCTGGTATTGACTCAAAAAAGTTTTATGAAATGATTAGTAAGCAAAGTGCTAGATAGGCTCAACCCCAGGAAAAAGTATCTAATTGTGAGATTTGCGAGTCTAAACAACTTGAAAAGGGGAGATTCTCTGAGCTCTTTCAAACTGAATTGGAAAAGTCAGAGGGAAAACAATATTCAGTCCAAGGTCATGTAGTGGTAGATGTGGAGTTTGCATGATTTCATAGTTAGCTTTCCCACTGACTGTTTGAATGTTTGGTCTTTAGCAGGAAGTTTCTTTAGAGTTTGTGTTATTTATATGTGTATCTGAATTAGAATGAAAAATTGGGTTCCTCTGAAAAGTTTGCAGTTAATAATAAAAATGCGCTCAGAAAGGAAGACATAGTGAGAGATTCATTTTTATATGTTCTTCATAAATATCTATGACAGTAGGGACTTTAAATGTCTTGTTTATCATTGTGTTACTAATGTACCAGACAGTGCATATAGGTGGTATTCAACAGGTTTAGTATTCCTTATGCTTTCATTATGCTTAACTAGAAAGTAACACACTTTCAAGTGGATGCCAATTATTGACATGCAAGGTTCCTGTTTTCCGCTATTCATTTGTTCTTCTTTATGTTTCTCTTTTCCCCTTAAGTCCAGAGGGTTGAATTTAAAGTGTTCAGATTCCTCAGTAGTTTGGAGCACAGGAAAAAAAAAAAAAAGATTTAATTTTGTAGTATCTGTGAAATGAAAGGGACAGGAAAACAATATCAGATACTTGCTGGGAGGGAGACTATTAAACTATTTAATGGTGCCATGTATGAAATCAAATAGTTGGGCCTGATTTTGTTTTGTTACTTTCGAGAAAAACTTTAACCTCTCTGAACCACAATTTTATCATCTCTAAGAACTCTGGGTAGCATTACCTGTTTCATATAACAGATATGAATTTAAAATGAAATTAGTATATAGAGTTGTTTAGCATTGTATCACATACACAGGCTCTCAGTTAAAGGTGGTTGCTTTTGTATGGTAATTATCCTATTCATTTTACTTTCCTCTGTATTTTTTTTTCTTGCTTAATGGATAATTTTATATTTTAATATGCAACCAATCATTTTGTGTGTGACCTTAAGCCTTTTTGACTTATATTTTTTTCTTCAGTAAATTGTTTATAAAATGAGTTAATTCAGATTTTCTTCCTTGTACTATTTCTGTTATGAAGTATTTACAGTGCTACTCTTCAGAGAGTTTTGTGGAGTTATTTTCATGGTTCACAAAATGAATCATGTTCTAAAATGATACGATTCTGTGAACCATATTTGACATTACTTGCTTCATTTTTAACCTTTAATTTTTAATGGGTGAGAATATAAAATAAGTTCTTACAGATGTGTTTATGTGATATTACATTTTTTAAAACAAATATTCAGTGTGCTTTAAATACATTATGTTAGGTGCTTCTTTTGGGACTGTGAGGAGTAAAGGTATAAGTGAGTGAATGACTCATGAAATAATTTAAAACACTCATCATCATCATCTTAATGAAATTGTAGTAAAACCATCAGAATATAGTAAAGGTATTGTATCATGCATGTTCTAAATCAAAACAAATGCTTTTGTACAGAGTATTTAACAAGCTGTAATATTCTTAACTCCTACCAGCAACAAAAATAATTTATATTTTTGCAATATTATACATTGAATAGCCCTGAAACAGCTTTATTGTTACATCAGAATATTAAAATACTGTATATTTTATATTTAATGAGTAGACCATGTCATTTCCATGTTAATGTGAACTTTGATTTATATTTTCAGCCATGCAGCTATTTGGATCAATCTAATCTATTGATGGTTTTTTTATATGACTCTTGACAGGTGGGGAAAGTCTTCACTGTATATGACTTATTTTTTTTTTTTTTTTGAGACTAGGGCTAGCTATTTTTTGCCCATGGAACGGCAGGCTCTTGTTGCACAGGGTACCACAGACTCAAGCAGTCCTCAGCCTCAGCTTCCCAAGTAGCTGGGATTACAGGCGCATGCCACCATGCCCAGCTATTTTTTGGAACTAGGTCTCGCTACGGGCCCCAGGTGGAACTCGAACTGCGATCCCTAGCCCCAGCTGCTTCCTAGGCTGAAGCTTACAGGCATGAGCCACCGTGCCCAGCTTCACTGTATATGATACTGTGATATTTTTCAGAATTAATTTTGGGGTCATGTGCACTTAGTCATGTTTAGTGTATGTTCTTCAAATGGCTGAATATACTGAAATGTGTTTCATTGTCTTGCCCCTGGTCTATAATATTTTTTGAGATATATAAAATACATAATGTATACATTTTTATATGTTACTTTGTTATACTCTAGTAGTAGCATAATGACTAATGGAAGCTTCAAAGGAACATAAGTAATTCATACAATATAAGAAACTTAAAATATTTCTAGCTTTCTTAATTATATTTGCTCTATTCTGTTAAAGCAGTGGTCAAAGAATTTGTATTAATGTGTCACTCAATATTTTGAGATATGTACTTCCAACAAAAGTAGTATTTCATTAAAAGATGGAATTGTTAGAACTGGTTTTTTAATGCTATGCTAGACCACTAAACTGCTGTCAGAGAGGGTGCTTATGCTCTAAATGTTCCACATAGAAACATGTAGTGTCCTGTAAGCGTTTTGAGAACAAACGACATTATTTTCTATAGTAATTGACTTGCTATTTTGGTATGTTGTTTGGCTGTACTGTGTGCTAAACCACTGACAACACTAGAATGGGTTACCCAGAAAGGATCTAGTGATTATTGGTTGCTTAAACTACAACACCCTTAGCTTTGCCAAATCTGTGACACCCTTAGCTTTGCCAAGTCAGTGCCCTGATGTAAGATTTGAGTGCAGTCATAATTGAAAGACCTTTTAATTTATATTATATATGATTTAGAGGGCACCATCTGTCAATAAGTTTAGCACAGGGAGTTTTTCCTCAAGTGATAAAATAAAATACATTTGCTTCATCTTTCCACCAACCATCAAGTTTTTAAAAATTTAATTTAGGTGATCTCTTGTAACAAGAATATTTGAATCTTTTCCCTTAAGCACAGAAAGTTATATGTAGATATCATTAAATGTGTATATGATGTAACTTCACTGCATTGGTAGTAGTCATAGCTTAAGGTAAGCATTTTGAAAATGTTACCATTACAAAATCAGACTAACCCAAGAAGACTTAGGAGATTAAGTCTTATAGGAGAGCATGAATCTTATATATGTTATTAATAATGCTAAAATAAATTTACTAATCAATACAAACTGAATTTTACTCCATTCAACAATATGTTTAGAATTTTTTTGTCTATGATAGAAATTAGTGTATCTCTACTAGGCTGAATGTATTGCTATGCCAAAAACTGCTAGCATTACTGTCAATTTTTCATGATTTTAAAAGTTATTAAGATGTAATAACTTGTCAAAAATAATCTTAGATATATATCTCCAAAGAGGTATTTAACCTTAGAGATACTCATCGGTTAACAGTTTATCAAAAAATAATTCAGTGATATCTTTTTACCATTCAAAGTCTTTAACAATTTCCTATATTAAATATAAACCAGCTAAAAAGCACTTTGAAACAGCAGACACTTGGGAACTGGAATTAAAAAATAATATAATGACTTGCTTCGAAGAAAATGAAAGTCAGGTATAAACTTAATAAACAAATGCAGCATATTTATCAGGAAGAAATCAAAGAAGACTTACCATCAATTGAAAGATACAGTGTGCAGGACACGGTGGCTTGTGCTTGTAAGCTTCAGCCTATGAAGTGGCTGGGGCTAGTGATCGCTGTTCGAGTCCCGCCTGGGGCCCGTAGTGAAACCTAGTTCCAAAAAAATAGCTGGGCATGGTGGCGTGCACCTGTCATCCCAGCTACCTGGGAAGCTGAGCCTGGGGATTGCTTGAGTCTATGGTACCCCGGGCAACGAGAGCCTGCGGTTCCACAGGCAAAAATAGCAAGACCTAGTCTCAAAAAAAAAAAAAAAAAAAATACAGTGTGTTACAGATATGAATCCTCAACATATTAAGAACATCATTTTTCTCCAAATTACCAGAGGTTTAATGCAATTTTTTTATTTGATCATTATGAGATTTCCTATAGACCCAGACAAGTTTATCTTAAATTTTATTCATATGGAAAGGCATAGATGTTTGAATAGCTAAAGCAATTTTGATGAAAAGTGAGAGTAATCATTTTATTCAGTATGAAGTCTTGTTCTGTAGCTGTACTAATCAAGATGTTGTGGTATTTGCAGGGGCAGAGACATACAGGTCAATGGAAAATCATTGAGAAACCCTGCATCAGACCCACACTAATATACACAATTGGTGTTTTCAATAAAGCACTTTAGTACAAGAAGTGTTAAAGTCATACTTGATGTAAATTCCTGAGAGAAATTCCTGGATCAAAGAATCAAGAATTCCTCATATAGCAACCTAGAAATAAGTGGTTCTACTCTACTTTGTGTCATTGTTTAAGATTGATTCCAATGTAAAATCATATGACTTAATCTTTTTCATTGCTTGTGCCTCTCTAGGAAGATTATGAGAGAAAATAAAGAGCAAAACACTCCCAGTTTACTTTTTTTCCCAACTGATTTTGCTAAGAGATAAATGGGAGAAGGATAGCCTTTTCAAAGCCAATGGTGCTAGAGCATCCGTAGGCAAGAAAATGAAACTTAGATAAGTCTTGTCTTACACAAACATTGACTGAAAATTAATTACAGATTTAAATGTAAAACATAAAACTAACTTTTAGAAAGGAAAACATGAAAAATCTTAGATGTATTTTTGAAGTCTAGGTATAGATAGTTATTAAATTTGACATGAAATGCAGTTTGTAAAAGGAAAAATTAAGAAAATAGGCTTAATTTTAAAACTTGATTTGCAAGAAACATTGTGAAAAGGATGAATGATAAGCTACAGACTAGAAAACATTTGCAAATCATATCCATTAGAGGACTTGTACCTAGAATATATAAATAGCTCTCAAAGTACAACTGTAAACAACAATTTGGGAAAATGGTCATAAGGAATGAACAGTCATTTTACTGAAAAGACCATAAAAGTGGCAAATATGGACATAAAAAGTTGTTCAAAATCACTAACTGATAGAGAAATGTAAATTTAAACCATAGAATTATTTTCAAAAAATAAATCTGAAATTCTTTAACAGTTGTGCCTTTTTATACAGTTAAAAATATTCTTTGGTATTAACTTTTAACTAGAAGAGGATAAACTCTTAGATGCTTAAATATTAAAAAATAAAATCCCTGGTTATAAAACATGTAGATAGTTTTTCTTATTTGAATGAATATTAAACAATTAAACTAATGTTAAACTTAAGAACAATGGAATTGACATTCTTCAGCCTTTTATAGCTTGGCAACACCTAACAATTTAGCCTCTGAAAATTACTGTTTATTCCATTTTTGAATTTCAGTAAAATATTATCAATTTTACAGTATGTGGACATAAAAATAATTACTAAGCAATTCTCTGCTTCATCAGAAGTGAGTTTATTGAAATTAATAGTACACATGGAACATAGGTAATTCAAATTAAAATTTTTATTGTTATTAGTGTAAGCCCAACTAAACTAAAATTGCTTCCTTCACTTTTATATTATATTAACTAAAGGTTTTATAGCTTTTGTGGAAACAATTTCTATTCATCAGTTTTTTTCAATAAAAATAATATAATCACAAAAACGTTTATAGATGGGCTATTTTATAAACCCCTCTGTAAAGGAGAAGATAATTTATTGTGGATTCAGATTGGCGGTAGCTCCTTCTTAATATATCAATTTTTTGACAGTACATAAGCCAGGAATGGTAGGGGGAAAAACCACCTGTGTAATAAATATCATTCTGGTCTTTTCATCTTATTTCCTCTAGTTGTGATAGTCAGGAGGTAAAGGTTATCCTGTGAAAAATATATTGTCATGCTCATGATATATATTTCCACGGAGTATAGAATCTAGATTTGAAACATTTATTTTTAAAATCAAACTGCACACTAATGATTGTTTTAATTTTATGAAGACATTCAGTATTTTTTTCTCATAATGTTTCCCTGTGTCTCAAATAAATAAAAACATATCTCTTTGCCATTTGAAAATACATGGTGTATTTACTGTAATACATTCCCACAAGCTGGGTGACTTAAAATAGAAATCTATTTTCTCACAATTCTGGAGGCTAGACGTCCCCAAATCAAGATTTGTCTCTAGGCAGGCCTATACTCCCTTCAGAGGCTTTAGTAGTGAATCTATTTCTTGCTTTTCCTAGCCTAACCCAACTTAAAAATAATTGTGGTCAAGTACAAAGTAACATGAAATGTATTATCTTACCCATTTTTAACTGCAGTTCAGGACAGTCACTCATACTTTTTGTCTTTCTAGTTTGTTTGAAACTAGAGATTGCACATCATTACAATCTCTACTTTTCACATCACCTTCTGTGTATGTATGTTGAGTACGCACATGCATACATGCGTGTGAGAGAGACATCAGCTCTCTCTCAAAATCCTAACTTAATTACATCTTTTGTCATATAAAATAATAATTTACAGGTTAGAGTTCTTGAGAAGTGAACATATCTTTTAGAGTCCATTATTTCAGCTGGACAGGGTAGGCATTCATTATTTAAGTACAGCTGCAATTAAATAATTATATATGGAGTTATTTTTTAGGATTATTTTATGTAATATATTTTCATGTCAACTTTACACTCAACTACACAAATCAAAATGTAATTAAGTACAAGGTATTTCTTGACACCCACAGAATACACCTACCACATGTATTCTTCACACATAAGTAATGGCACCCACAACCTAATTTATGCCTTCGTCTCATTCATCTCTTTTCATTCTGTCTCAGGAATTCTTAGATATCCATGCACACACATGTGCACTTCAGTTTCTACTCAGAAACTTCTCTACTTTCCTGTTCTTAATATTCTTACCTTGTCTATAAATCTTTCCTTTTCTGCTCCACTCTTTCTTTAAAATAGCTAATTTTTAACTTTGAGGCTGAGATTAGAGAATGATGACTACAATTTAAACAAGCACATTGGTATGATAGTAATCAGACACTTGGCAAGCTAACAGTTTATTTTATATTTTTTTAATTTATTTTTTATTTGATTGCACACGTGTATATTTTTACATCATTTTATACCCCAGTTTGTTTTACATTTAATTCACTAGTTTATTTGTCCATTTACCTGCTGAAGTACATCTTGTTGCTTTTAAATTTTGGCAATTATAACAAAAATTGCAATAAACTTACATCCATATATACAAATGTGCACATGGGTGTTTTGTAGCATTTTTATTCATAATTGTCAAAATTTGGAAACAACAAAGATATCCTTGGAAAGGTAAATGGATAAATAAGCTGTGACACCTCAGGCAACGGGATATGTTATGGGAATGTACGGGAAAATTATATAACTTCCTCTCAATAATGCTGTGAGCTCAAGCAGCTCTAAAAGAATTAAGTCTTAGAAAATGAATTGCTAAAAACAAAGCTTGTCATAATTTTGCATGAAAGAAATATACCCAAAATATGATTTTCTTCCCAACTTCTTTCAAAGATTTCTCCTTAGACTCATTAAAGGGTGCTTTGAATTTCTAAAGGGGGAAAGTACTTCATATGTTCCATGCCTGTAGTATTCACTAGTGTAAAGGGAATTTGGACGCAATGATTTTGTATGATCTTACCTGATATAAAATTGGAAACTAATTGGTGTAAAATATTAGCCAAGTTTAACTCTGTCCTAGTAGATTTATTCCAATATGTGAATACTCATATCATTGTGTAATAGAGTAATGTAAAGTTTGTCAAGAAGCAGTTAAGAGATAATCACAATCTGGACATTTTCTAATATGCACTTAAAATTATATTTTAAAATGTAGAAAATGAACATGATTAAAATATGATGAATGAGTAGAGTAATTTAGCATAATGAAAACTTTAAAGATGTATATAACTTGAATTTCAGCATTCATTTTGGTACCAAGATAAATATAAAAAAAAAAAAAACCCACAATTTAAAGGAATAACTTTTAAAAACAATTAACTTCTAAAAATAATTTTAAGGACAGATACTTTAGATATCTTTTAAAATCAAACTGCATGTTAATGATTATTTTAATTTAATCCCAGCTATTTTTTGGAACTAGGTCTCACTACAGGCCCCAGGCGGAACTCGAATGCGATCTCTAGCCCCTGCCACCTCATAGGCTGAAGTTTACAGGCACGAGCCACCATGCCTGGCACCGAGCCACTTATGTTCCTTATCCCTATTCCTGTATTTAAACTTGTTTCACATTGTTTTCTTCAATGTACAGAGAGCAAAATATCTTATGATACTTATGTTCTTTATCCCCATTCCTGTATTTAAACTTGTTTCACATTGTTTTCTTCAATGTACAGAGAGCAAAATATCTTATGATATGAACTACATTGTGTGTATCTGAGATTTAGGGGGTGAATTTAGGTTTCTAGATGAACGTAAATGCTATTAATAGTAATTTTTCTTGGTATTGCTTTTCATTTGCTTACAGTGTTTTTCATAGATTTTCTTTAGCTGTTCTTTAATAAAGTATGAGTTTTAATTCTTAAATGATTTGAACAGTTTATAATCAGCAATACTCATACTTGTCTTATTTTGATGTATGTAATACAAACATGGAAGAGAAAAGTGTTATGATAAAATTACTGAAAAGTTCTTATCAGGCATGCATAATGCTTTTTAATTTTGGGTATATGATTGTGAAATCATATTACTATATAATATAATTAATTTATATTATGAGTATATGTCAATATTATCTGAAACAAATTAGCAAGTATAATTAGAAATACAATTGTTTGATTATAACAAATTACCTTATTTCATATATTTGAAGAAATAAATTATGTGACAGTGATGTAAACTTCTTAGTTCTGGTTACTATAAATGACTCTGGTTACTCTTTTTGGGGTATTTTTCATGAACAAAATGTCTTTGTCTCATCTTTCTTTTTTCTGAGACTAGGTCTGGCTATTTTTGCCCGTGGAACCGCAGGCTGTGGTTGCCCGGGGTACCACAGACTCAAGCAATCCCCAGCCTCAGCTTCCCAGGTAGCTGGGATGACAGGCACATGCCGCCACGCCCAGCTATTTTTTGGAACTAGGTCTCGCTACAGGCCCCAGGTGGGACTCGAATGCTATCTCTAGCCCCAGCCACTTCATAGGTTGAAGCTTATAGGCACGAGCCACCATGCCCGGCGCTGTGTCATCTTTCTAAGCATTGTTCTTTTCATTGACAACACAGGATATAAGCAGAATTAAAAAAAATAAATTATATTGTTAGGAGTCGTTTGTAGAATGAAGAAGTTGAGATGGAAGAGATTGACAGTGATCTCTGAGGCTAACTCACAGAACGGGGATCCTGGGAACCATGTCCAGGTCCCACTTTAATGAAGTTGAGATGTCACTATATACCACAGCAAGGAAATATTACAATAGTGTAATGAAGTAGCAAAGCGTATGTGACATGCAGCAGGCAGGATGCGGGAATGTGCGATAACAGAAGAATTTACCTTTGGGGGCAAGAGCCATTACTAATAGATCATATGTATTCGGAACATGCCAAACTGGTTAGGAAGCTGAGTTACAGGTGAGGGATGTGCTTTTGCCCACTGTCTAGTGTGCCAGAGGGGGCTAGAGAGAAAGTAGGTGTTTCTCTTACCTACCTGCTTCCGCGTTCCATCTCTCTACCTGCTTCCACGTTCCACATTATATAACAAACTATATAACATTCGTATTGTAATATGATTTTAGTGTAATTGGAAAAAAATGGTAAAAGTAAATCATATAATCCTCTGTGAAAAATACAGTAAAACTCATGGTTTTCATATATTCTTGGTATTTATGAATTTTACATTGTTGTGCTGCCCAAGTTTATGACATGAGGTAATTTATTTTCCCAAGGCACAAATTTTAATCCTTACAACACAAAGGATCTTTTGGAGTTTAAGCCGTTTTCTCTGTACGAGAAAAGCTGATAAATTGATATCTCAAAACAGTTTTGGTTTTTACAATTTACTGTGTTGTATATAAAAAGTATTAAGGAGTACTAAGACTTTCTTTTTCATAATGATTTTCTACAAGAAAATGAAAATGTGCTGGTGATAAACCAGCAGTAAGAAACAATGGATAAAATGTAAAAATCATAAAAATCAATCAAAATAAGCACTACCATGTAAAAATCCTATTAACTAAGCTATGATAGTTTCTTTAAAAGAAAATTATGTTTATTTCTTCAGCATTAAATTATTCTCAGTGATATACTTTCAAAGTGATACACTTTAAAAGTAATACTGAGAAATATTAATTTATAAATCAAACTAAATTTCTTAGTTGTAGATAGTATTTTTAGACCATGAAGAAATCTAGAAATTGAATCTTAAAATTTTTATTGTTTAAGATGGAAGCATTGAAACTAAGGGATATCTCTCTGAACTATGACTTAATAAACATCAAGAAATAAATTCTCAGTTTTTATTTGGTAGTGTTCAATATTGCAAAAACTTTTTTTAAAAGGCTATGAAATTTTCATTATTAAATATTCTTCTCTGACAACAGACATTTAACTAACTGGAAATAGACATACACATACATTATCTGTCATCCTTCCTTCTGATACATACAACTCTTGAGTGTATAGTTTGTCAAGATACAGAGCTTTAACATTTACCGTAGAATATTCCTTTGTACCCCTATCTTGCCAATCCCCATCTCCGAACTCTCATGTCGAACCATTCTTTTGGTTTCTTCCATGGTGAACTAGTTTTTCTGTTATACTTAACATAAATAGAACTAAGCAGTGTGTAATCTTATATGGACAATTTTTTTTTTGGCTCAACATAGCATTTATGAGATTTATCTGTATTGGTACCTGTATCATTAGGTTTTGTGATTTTTCATTGAATAATATTTTATTGCACTGATATACCAAAATTTATTTTTGCATTAGGCAGTCAATTTTGCATATTTATAGTTGTGATTAGATGCTGATTATCTAATGTATTGTTTATTTAAGACTTTTTAAAATAACTGTCATAGGTTTACATAAAACTGTGAGGAAAGTAGTTAAGTATACAGTTTTCCATTTACTGTTTCATATATATATATATATATATATATATATGGGTGTTTCATATATATATATCTCCCCCATTGTCAACATTCTCCACCAGAATGATGCATGATACATAATTATCATCCAGAATCCCTAATTTATGAGTTCAGTCTTATACATTATTTTGATTTGGAATGTATCTATCATTGTGATATTATATTTTCACTTTCCAAAATATTTCTATGTTCTGCCAATTTACTAGCCACCCACCCAATCCTCCTAGCTAGCCCTTAGCAATCACTGATTTGTTTTTTTGTTTATGGTAACATTGATTTACAACACAGTGTGTGTTCGTATATAAGTTTATACCTATACAAGTGTGTTTTATGTCACCATGTTCAGTAATAATTCTCCTACCATGTCCACCATGTTCTCCTCCATTTGCTACCACCACTCTTCAACCTAGTAGCCTCAGTTCTGTAGGCTACAGATTTCAAAGTTTTAACTCTTACACTTTTTTTTGTTTCTTTATATTTCAGTTATAAGTGAAATCACTAGACATTTGTCATTTGACCTATTTCACTTAACATAAATTAAAAAAAAAAAAACAAACCTGTACAGTGAAGAAGCTTTCATTAAAACAAAAGATACTTAGCCAAATGGGAGAAATATTTCCACATCCTACATCTAAAAGGAGTCTAATGTCCAAAATCTACAAAGAACTCATTCAGGCCATCAACATGAAGTCAAATAAACCGATAGAAAAATTGCTAGAACTAAATAGATACTTCTTCAAAGAAAAAGCCCAAATAGCCAACAAGCACATGAAAAACACTAATTTCATATTAAAGGGAAACGCAAATCAAAATTACAATAAGATACCACCTTTTACTCTAAGAATGATCCGTATCAAAAAGTCCAGAAACAAGTATTGATGAAGGTGTGGAGGAAAAATAACCTTCATATATACCATTGGTGTAATGAATAAATATTAAGTCAGCCCTTATGGAAAATAGTATGAAGATTTCTTAAAACATTAAAATTAGATCTACTGTATGATCTAACTATCCCTTTACTAGTTATTTACCCGAGGGATACAAAAACACTAATTCAAAAGGACTTATGCATTCCTATGTTAATTGCAGTACTTCTTGCCAGATAAATAGATTAAGAAGATCTGGTATATATACACAATGGTATGCTAATCAGTGGTTACAATTTAAAAGAAGAAATTTTGCCACCTGAGACAACCTGGATAGAACTGGAGAGGATTTTGCTGACCAGTGATCTTTCTCTGTCTCCATGGATTTTCCTCTTCCTGAGTTTCATAAAGTTAGAGTCATACACCTTTCTCTCACTTTATCACTTTCTTTCACTTAATAACACACATGTAAGATTGGCTTCTTTTATTTAACAATATGCGTATAACATTCTTCATGTCTGTTCTTGACTTTTAACCTCATTTCTTCTCGGAGCTCAATAATGTTCCATTGTCAGGATCCACTCACCTTGTAAAGTTCATCTTGAGTATGTCCAAGGTTTAACAATTATGAATAAAGCAGCTACACAACAGAGCTGCACTACTTATATAGTCTCATGTTTGGAGGTAACTGGTACCTCCAATTCCTGAGGCTTTCTTTTTTTAAGAATTATTTTGTATCTGTAGCAGACTCCTTTCTCCAGTCCACTACTGAGTAACAAATCAGTCATTTACTTTCTATGTCCCAAAGTTTTATAGATATATCTTAGATGCTCTCTACTCTTAGCTTTCTGAATTTATACTGAGTTTCATGTTAACAGAAATCTTTCATGAAATATTTAAAGCAATATAGGATACTTAAAAAATAAACCTTTGCGTTTATGTTAGTGTCTGTGTTGAACCATTCTGCTGTTTATGCCACTTGGTCCGTCTTCTCTGTCTCCATTGAACCATCCCATCCTCATTGCCAGTTGCAGCCTGTTCATGCAGCCAATTGTAGAGCTATCATCAAGCCCACCTATTTATGTAACTTCTTGATTGCTTGTAGAAGTTACACAGACACATCATGCAGGCCATGGCCATTACCTAGGTGACTGGGAAGCAGGCAACCCTCATCCTCTCAGGAATCATCACACTCTTTTCTCTGGGCTGTCTCTTGCTCTGTCTCCATTTTATCGCTTCTCTCCTAGGTTCAGGTGTAACCTACAAATTTGCACACCCTCTGGGCTGCACAATCCTGGGGGAGACGCAGCACCATGGGTGCTAATTATACAGGCTAATGGAGGAAAAAACCTGACTAACTCACCCTGCAGTTAGCTAGTAAGTCATATATACACAGTTTATTCTCTTTAACCAAAAGGAAGAGTTGAATGAAGAATTTTAACATATGGTAACTATAGTCTTGGACTTTCAAAAACAAAGGAAAACTTTGCAACAGAATCAAAAGCTATACAATACAGGAAAGAAAGTGGTTTTCAATGGTGTTGGGAAATTGGATATTTACATGTTTATAAGAAGTTAGATAAGGAACAAACCTTATATAATTCATAAAAATTAACTCAAAAAATCCTAAGTCTGAATATAAATGCAAAACCAAAACTTTTAGAAGAAATAGGAGGAAAATAATGAATTTAGGTATAAAAGTGAATTTTTAGATACAAGAAAAGTACAATCTATGAAAAAACATTTAGGTCACTCAGCTAGCAAGCTAGCAGTGAACATTATTCTCCCTCTTCTTGTCTTTATAAAAAGATCTAGGTTCAAGATACAAATATAGCTGAAGAAAAGTTGAAGGTCTATAGAAAGGCATGAAGATAAATGGAAGTTTACATAATTAACAGTTATGTTAATTTATTTGATTATGTTATTGAAGGATTCCCAACTTTGCTTAATTGTGTAAATGCTTACAGCCAATCTTGTAACCCTCAAGTATAAGAACAAGCTGAATGAGAAAAATGTTTCAGATACTGGAAAGTAAAGAGTCTTTGATGGGAAGCCTCTGTAAAAAAGATCACACTAAACTGAGGCCTCACCATACAGTGTTTGCAATCAATTTTTTAGTCCTTCATTCACAAATTTAAATGGGTAGCCAAGAATTGCCTGGCATTGGGCAATATGCATGGTGATCAAATCAAAATAATATCTTTTAGTAAACTGAATCCCAGAATGGACAGATTAAATATTTAATAATTTTTAATATGTTCTTATGAAAGAAGTTTGCTTTGATAAAACTAAACTAGGATATATATGCTTTTTAAAAAGCTGCCTGAGGAAGAAAGACTTGGAAATTAATACAAACAATAATTGGAATGATGAACTATAAACAGAGGTAATGTTTTAAGAAGTAAAATCTTAAAAAGAAAGATGAATAAAATGGGAGAATAAAGAAAATTTGATTATTCATGTAGGAATTTCGTTATTTAGCAGGAGTTTCAGAGAGAGAAATAAATGAAAATTATAGAGATAAAATTGATTTTACTAAAAAATAAAACAGGAATATTTGTTGTACATGTGAGATGTTTGTAACATATGAGGGCTAGAGAAGACTGCGGAGACTCATACGACGTCACATATGTGAACTTTTAAGCACTAGTAAGATATGAATGATCCAAACAGTGTGGAACAAGGGAGAAACAATAGGACTGAAAAGACACAAAATGTTGACTAGGAGGAAATCTTCAAATTTCTCAATAAAATCGAAAAGGTGAAAAGAAGGGACTTTTTGCCTTCACTTTAACACATACAGGCCTGCTTCTCTCTCCGAAGCAGGCTACAAGCAGTTCCTTTGCATTTACCTTTAACCTTAACTGGATACAGCTATCTGCTTGCTTCTCTCTACAAAGCAGGCTACAAACTCTTCATTAGCATTTTCACTGATCACCTTTACCATTGATATGCAAAAGCCAGCCAACTGCTCTCTGCTTTCTGCTCCAAAAACTGCAGAAAAGAAAAACTTTAACACACAGTTTAAACTTTCCACTCGTGGCTTCTTACCACCATCCCCAGCCTTCTCAACCAAAATACCAAACCACTGTAAGACTATCAGTGCAGTGCAGACTAATTTATTTCTAACAGTTATTTCTAATTATCCTATTAACTACAAAAGAAACATGTAAGACTCAGAATACTTTAACACTGTCCAAAACCTTTCTCAGTATTGTCCAAAGTCCTTTCCCAGATTGCCCCAAAATCCTCAGTCTCTCAGTCCTGATCATCTCACCAATGTCCAGATAGAGTCCATCTCCAGACGCTTGAAGATATGTTCCTTTGACTGCTCCTCCTTGTCTTC
>PVHY01004798.1:58431-90007 GCA_004024945.1 Uropsilus gracilis | reverse complement strand
AATAACAAAAGACCCCGAATATCCAAAAGCCTCCTGACCAGAAAAAAAGAGAATGGAGGTATTACAATCCCAAACTTTAAACTATACTACAAAGCCATAATAATTAAAACAGCATGGTATTGGTACAAAAACAGACAGATCAATGGAACAGAATTGAGTGCCCTGAAATAAAACCACACATCTATAGTCAACTAATCTTTGATAAAGGTGTGAAAAACTTACCTTGGAACAAGGATAGCCTCTTCAATAAATGGTGCTGGGAAAATTGGACTAAGACACGCAAAAAAATGAACCAAGAAATCTCCCTTACTCCATGTACAAAAATAAACTCAAAATGGATAAGAGACTTAGAGGTAGACTAGAAACCATAGCATACATTGAGGAAAACTTGGGCAAAACTCTCCATGAACTACAGTTCAGAAATCCCTTTCTGGAAACATCTGCAGATGGCAAAAAAATGAAGGAAAACATAAACAGATGGGACTACATCAAATTAAAAAGCTTCTGTACAGCAAAAGAGACAACAGAAAAAACTAAAAGATGCCCAACCAAATGGGAAAAAATCTTTGCCCTCCACATGAGCGACAAGGGCTTAATAACAAAGATCCACAAGGAACTAACACAACTAAACAAATGCAAAACAAAAAGCCCAATCAAAAAATGGGGAGAACTAAAAAGACACTTTTCCAAAGAGGAAATACAAATGGCCAACAGGCACATGAAAAACTGCTCAACTTCGCTAGTAATAAGAGAAATGCAAATCAAAACAACAAGATACCACCTTACACCAGTAAGAATGGCCCACATCCAAAGAACAGACAACAAGAATTGCTGGTGAGGATGTGGAGAGAAAGGAACACTACTACACTGCTGGTGGGAATGTAAACTAGTCCAACCACTATGGAAAGCTGTATGGAGGACCCTCAAGTTAATGAAAATGGAGTTACCATTTGACCCAGCAATTGCTCTCTTGGGAATCTATCCAAAAGAGACCTATATGTGGGTACAAAGGGACACCTGCGCTCAGATGTTTACTGCAGCACAATTTATAATTGCAAGGACATAGAAGCAACCTAAATGTCCCAAAACAGATGACTGGATGAAAAAATTGTGGTACATATACACAATGGAATATTACTCATCAATTAAAATGACAAATTTGATGAATTTATGGAAACCTGGATGTACCTAGAAGAAATCATTCTAGCAGAAACGAGCCAGATAGAAAGAGACAGAAACCAAATGGTTTCACTAATATATGGTCAACCAAATGAAACTGCACAAGGGGAGAATGGGGACCAGCTGGAGCGGGTGGGAAGGGGAGGAGGTGGGTGACCCCCAGGGACTGAAATGATGTGAAATATATATACATAAATAAATTTAAAAAAAAAGAAAAAAAAAGAAAATTTTAAAATGCTGCTAAAAGAGATAGAAAGCATAAGGAAATGGAAAGACATGAATTGGAAGAATTAATATCATCAAAATAGCCATCCTACCAAAACAATCTACAGATTCAATGCAATCCTATAAAAATCCCAATGACAATTTTTAAAGAGATAGAACAAAAGTTACTGAAATTCATATGGAATAACAAACGACCTCGAATATCAAAAAGCCTCCTCCTGATCAGAAAAAAAGAGAATGGAGGTATTACAATTTCAAACTTCAAACTATACTACAAAGCCATAATAATTAAAACAGCTTGGTACTGGTAACAAGACAATCAGACCAATGGAACAGAATTGAGTGCCTAGTATAAAACCATACATATATAGTCAATTAATCTTTGGCAAAGGAGTGAAAAACTTACATTGGAACAAAGATACCCTCTTCAATAAGTGGTATTGAAAAATTGGAAAAACTGGACTAAGACTTGCAAAAAAATGGACCAAAACAACTCCTTCACACCATGTACAAAAATCAAGTCAAAATGTATAAAAGATTTAGATGTCAGACCTGAAACTGTAACACACATAGAGGAAAACTTGGGCAAAACCCTCCATGAATTACAGTTCAGAAATCCCTTTCTGGACATCTACAGAGAGCAAAAATATGCAGGAAAACAAACAGATGGGACTACATCAAACTAAAAAGCTTCTGTACAGCAAAAGAGACAACAGAAAAAACAAAAAGAAGCCCAACCAAATGGGAAAAAAAATTTGCCCTCCACAAGAGTGATAAGGTTTTAATATCGAACATCCACAAGTAATCACACAACTAAACAAAAGGAAAAAAAGAAGCCAAATCAAAAAATGGGAAGAACTAAAAGAACACTTCTCCAAAAGAGGAAACACAAATGGCCAACAGGCACATGAAAAATTACTCAACATCACTAGCAATCAGGGAAATGAAAATCAAAACCACAATGAGATACCACCAGGAAGAATGGCCCGCATCCAAAGAATGGGCAACAAGAAGTGCTGAGTGGATGTGGAGTGAAAAGAACAATCCTACAATGCTGGTGGGAATCTAAACTGGTCCACCCTCTATGGAAAGCTGTGTGGAGGACCCTCCAATTAATGAAAACGGAACTATCATTTGACCCAGCAATTGCTCTCTTGGGAATCTACCCAAAAGAGACCTCAATGTGGTTACAAAAGGATATCTGTGCTCGGATATTTACTGCAGCACTATTATAATTGCAAGGACTTGGAAGCAACCTAAATGCCGCAAAACAAATGACTGGATGAGAAAGATGTGGTATATATAAACAATGGAATATTACTCATCAATTAAAAATGACAAATTTGATGACTTTTGATAACATGGATGTACTTAGAAGAAATCATATTAGCAGAAACAAATCAAAAATAAAAAGACAAATAGTTTCACTAATGTATGGGATATGGGAAATAAAATAAACTAAAGCCATGAGGAAAAGTCAAAACATGCTAACCACCAAAATGAAGCACACAACTTGGGGTAGGGGGGAAGGAGGGAACATTGGGGAGGGTGGGGGAGGTGAATCCTTGGGATTACAGAGATGTGAAATTTATATATAAATAACTTAAAAATAAATTAAGAAAATATGTTGTGCCTTTTCTGGTGGAAATTAGGTGTGGTTGTGAGATCATTAGTATGAACTTTAGTCTTCCTTAAACTAATATGAAGTTTTAGGTAGAACTAATTATTTCAGTAGTCTTGATAAAAAGTAACTAAAAGCATACACAGGGCTCAGCTTTGGGAAACTTATTATGGTCTTTGTCTTGCTGAACTTTAGGATACTGTCACTTAGCTTCAACCTGAGAACATTTACATAGATATTTTTGGTACATTTGACAAGAATTACTGGTACTTTGGTAGTGAGTGTGGTGGGGTAGCAAACAATTGAAGAGATGTGAACCTCTACCTTTAAAACATATACAGTGTTTGAAGCCAATGTTACCTCAATAAGAAAATAAAAATTAAAAAATAATTATTCCTCTTTCAAAGATATAAAGGATTGGAGAAAACTGAATTTGGATGGTTCCTCGCAACACTATATATTATAATGAATATATGACAGTACTTATTCCTTATATTTAAGGCTAAAGATAATTAATTTAGTTTTATACTTCCTTGAATTTTGCTTTTGTTATATGATTTATAATTTTCTTACTTTTACTCGAATACTTTCTCCTCAGAACAAGACACACTTTTAGAATATACTTCTTGTTATATCCTTTAAAATACAGCATGGTGTTATAATAAAGAATAGCTTAATGAATAAATGAATGGGAGGCCCAATAGGTTTGGTTTTTTTTTTTTTTTTTAAACTAGGTCTTGCTATTTTTGCCCGTGGAACCGCAGGCTCTCATTGCCCGGGGTACCACAGACTCAAGCAACCCCCAGCCTCAGCTTCCCAGGTAGCTGGGATTACAGGCACGCACCACCATGCCCAGTTATTTTTTTTGGAGGGGGGGGGGAACTAGGTCTCTCTACGGGCCCCAGGCGGGACTCAAACCGCGGTCCCTAGCCCCGGCAGTTTCATAGGCTGAAGCTTATAAGCACGAGCCACTGTGCCCGGCTTGGCCTAATAGGTTTTTATTTCACTATCTAGGACTCTGATCAGGAGTTTTTATACTTCCCATTCCTTCCCTTGGTAAGTACTTGGTAAGTACAAGTATTACCAACTTTCTTGACAGATTATTTGCTTTGGGTACTATTCAGGGCCTGAATAGTATATGTAGCTCATGAAGTTAAGCTTATTTAAAATTAATAAAATAACTATCTGTAATCAGATAAACATTTTCTAGTATTGGCTCCATAAAGCAAGTAGTTTAGATCTCTGATCCTATTTTCGGATCCTTGTTAACAAAAGCTTTTAGCAATTAGTGTAAAGAGACATCCCAATTTTAGGAAATAGGATCAAAATTGGACTGATTATGAATTTTATGTCCAGGAATAAATTTGCTTTTCCTTCCCCTATCCCTCCTTCCATTAATCCCTTAACAAGACAGTAGGAAACATGGGCTAGTCAACATGGACTAGTCACCACACTAGACTAGGCTCCTGTGAAAGTGAACAGAGTACTGTACCTTTAAAAAAAATATATATATATAGATATATTTCACACCATTGTAATCCCTGGGGTTCATCCCCTTCCTCCCCTCCCTGGCCTCTCCAGCTTCTCCATGGTGTACTTTCGTTTGTCCATATATTAGTGAAACCATTTGGTTTCTGTTTTTGTTGTTGTTGTTGTTCTGACTTGTTTCTGCTAATAAGTACCACATCTTTTTCATCCATTCATCTGTTTTGGGACATTTGGGGTTGTTTCCATGTCCTTGCAATGATAAATAGTGCTGCAATAAGCATCCGAGCACAGGTGTCCTTTTGTATAAGTATTGAGGTCTCCTTTAGGTAGATTCCCAAAAAGCTATTGCTGGGTTGGATGGCAGTTCCATTTTCATTAGTCTGAGGGTTCTCCATACTGCTTTCATAGTGGCTGGACCAGTTTGCATTCCCATCAGCAGTGTAAGAGTGTTCCTTTCTCTCCACATCCCCACCAGCACTTACTGACGCCTTTTTTTTGTTGTTGTTTTTTGAAATGGGCCATTCTTGCTGGTGTGAGGTGGTATCTCATAGTGGTTTTGATTTGCATTTCTCTGATTGCTAGTGAAGTTGAGCAGTTTCTCATGTGCCTGTTGGCCATTTGAGAATATTGTACCTCTTAAGGAGTTCGCTATTTGTTTCAGTAAAAAAGAATGTCGTAAATGAATGTTATTTAAAATTGGTGGTAATACATTGTTTAGATAAAGGGTTCAAAGGAAAGAGTCAGTTTTTGAGAGAGAAGAGCAATTAATTAGTTGAATTGAGCAAATTTATATTATGACTCTGAATTCCTGTATCCTGACTGATCGACATGCAAGGATGGTGTAAAAACTGAATCACTTGCTAGAAATATTAGATGCACAGAAGATGGCTAACAATTTTAGCTTGATGACCCTCTCTAGGTCTAAGTGCAAGGAATAGGGCCATGGTAGAAGGGGGTTGATTAGGAAAGAATAAGATGTGGCCTTCCTTTGAAACACATACCATATCCTCCTATCTTACCAACATTTAAGTCAAAACATGAATGTGAAGACAAGTTCATGGGGGGCTAAGATCTACTACTGAGGAATGTCATAATGACAATATTTACATGTAAGACTAAGTTGTGTTTATTTCAGTAGAACATCAAATACAAAATGATGTGCCATGTGAAAAGAGGCTTTGACGAAGCTCAGACAAATTGGGAAATTGAGTGACCATAGAATCCAAAGTAATAGTAAGAGCACAGGCCCACCATACATAAAAACCTGTGCTGAAATTATACTGTACATAGATGTTATCAGGTGTTATACTGAATCTAATTTGTATATATCAATTTATAAGATCTCATTAGCAGTCCAGTCACCATGATAAATATGAAATGAAAAATGCTTATTTTCCCAGTTCCATCAATTATTGGATTAGAACCCAGTTTAATGACTTGAAATAAGAAATTTTCAGGATTTACTGATTATTAAAATTGGCATTTGAGAATATGCCTCATAGCTATGATTTGCAAGGAGTGATTGTCCAGTTTTTTTAAGTAGCAAACAAATACTGGTATTATTAGTATATCCCTACCTGTTACAGTTTTGTAAAGGTCCATTTTCTGAATATTAAGTTAAAGCTGAGATGTATATTAAATTTAAAAGTAGACCCAAGGCTCCATCTCTTAACTATCATACCTCAACTTCAGCAATTTAATTCCAGCATCACCACATCATTCATCACAGTGAACGAAGTTACAAATATTGGTTTTTCTAGGTTTCTTAGTATTTAATATTTCAATTTTATAGTAGTTAAAAGCTATAAACAAAAATTTTATAACTGGATTTATGCTTATATAAATTTTAAGTCATCTAAAATATTTAATGCCAATAGTCTTTAAAACATTATGTTTCCTGTAAGTAGATTATGGATTAAGTATTAGAAACTTTGAACAAAGTCAACAAGGAGCAATAGTTTAAAGAATGCATATAACTTTCTGTTCTTGTAAAAATATGAAGAAGATGCTTTCAACTGAATGAAATTTTAAGGCTAACTATCAATTAAAGTCTCTGGATGAAAGAGCAAACAGACTTTCAGAGCTCATTCAAACTAGCTAGCCATCGAAGAAGATACAGAATAAAAAACCCTGGTGGAATGTGTAAATTTGACTGAATCAGAAACAAAATATTAACTTCCTAAGATAGGAAGCCAGTGTTCTTAAATACAAGCTCTAGAGGCTTGACTTAATCAAATGTCACTTGGACAGAAGCAATAATCATTTTGTTTTCCAGATGCCACCAAGTTTTACCTGTATGAGAAGGAGTCAGAGAGGATTGAAGAAATGAAGCATTAAAAGGAGAAATTCTCATCTTTTTAACTTCAGACTATCTTCACTTCTATTAATACATTTCTTTTGCAGAATATGGATTGTGGGGATTTTAACACTGTCAAGAAGATCAGTATCTTTCCTTTAGGTATATGGTGCTTTAGATTTTTCTAAAAAGCTAGATAAGTTAGTTGAGACTTCTCTTAAAAGCACCATTAAGTGACCAGGAGATATTGACAACAAATTAAAAGCTATCCTTTTATCATGCAAGAATGACGATTGTTTTAAAATAATGTCTTTTATATCACCTAGGGTGTTATAGAGATTAATGAGTCATGCTACAGCTGCTTTCATTTATAAAATGAATGTTTCTATTTAGACAAATGAAGGCAGCAGCATTTTTATGTGTGAGATTAAAGTGATTAATAGAATATGAAAATTAGGGATTACCCACATAGGTTAAGAAATCCAATTACAATTCGCAGGCTTTTAAGTATAGGTAAGCTGTAAATTTGTATTATTAAGGCATTAGTCATTTAGTAAAAAAAGTGACCATTTTTGATGTAAAAAAGTTCTAATTTGTCTATTGATAGATTTCTTTCAACAAACCAATAGAAAACATTACATATTTTGAAGGACTATGGTTATTTGAATTATTACTATGATTTTATTTAAATATTTAAAATTCCTCTTATATTTTATCAAGTTTTGGAAATTTTGAATAATGCTTTAAAGTTTTAATTTTTAAAATTCTGCCCTTTAAAGATGGCAAAATGTTTTTTATTAAATGAAATCTGAAGTTCTTAGCAAGGCACATCTGTATTTAGTTATGAAACCCTTCTTAATCCATGTAGATTCAAAATATTTAGCAACTATTATGTCTACCTGCAACAGGAGTATTTCTAGACTTTGTAGGTCTAGGAGTGCATATGATATCTGCTTTTAGGAACTTTTGTTATAGGTGGGGAGATAGAAAATAAAAACACTTAAATAAAACACAAAACCTGAATAATGTTAAAGAAAAGCACAGTGTTTCCTGTAGGACTGCTGGACTTCCTTTAGAAGGACAGTCAGATGTTGAGATGTGTCACTAAATCAGGAGCCATCAATCTCACCAAAGCTAGGCCCTTTTTTGGCTTGGCAGAAAGCAGACCTGTGGCCTAGTTTCTGCAAGTCCGTGGATCCTGAAAGGGGGGGCTGAGCCATCTGTGCCCACTTTCTCTCCCAATGTTCTGTTCCAGTAATTAAAAATACCTCTGTTGGGTGGATTTTAAAATGGAGTAAGGTCCAACAGTATTTTAGTAGAATCCTCTATGAAACCAGAGGAAGTAGCACAGATATATTCTTCCTCCCCTCAGACAAAAAGTATGTTTAGATTGCAAAAATTTAAGTAAGGGAGTGACATAGAAGACACAGTTTTGACTGTCATCCAAAGAATGGACTGATGGAGACCAAAGAATAGGAGCAGGGAGTCTAGTTAGGAAGCTGGTGGAATGAACTGGAGGAACAGTGGGCATGAAGGAGGTAGGGAGAATGGGTGAATTATGTGCTGCCATTGCACTGAATGTTATGACTTCACTCAAATCTTAAAAGTTCAATTCTGAGTCTCCAAAAGAAAAACCTTACAACATATTTTAAAGACCAAGAGCACATACATGTAGGTCTTGTTTTAGAAGTTAGTTGAAAGCGTTTGCTAATGCATGTAATGCAGGGTGAGAGTTAAGGGCTTCACACATACCCTGTGCACCAGTGACCAACTAAACTTGTCACTATCTCAAATTCTGCTACCCCTGCTCTTACTTCCATGGTTTCTGCCTGTTGTTGGACCTAGATCAACATTCCCTAACTTTATGCCTGGTTAATACCTACTGATCCTTCAAGTTGTAATTAAAATGTCACTTGCTCTCTAAAACCTCCCCAATATAAATTAGATACTCCTCTTTGACCTTCTAAAGACTCAGTGCATGTACTCCTCTGAAAGCAATTATCCTACTGAATTACAATTGTTGATTTACATTTCAGTCTCCCCTAACAGCAGAATATGGGGTGTGTGTTAGTGAAGAAGTCTTTCCTTCCTGTACCTATGTTTTCTTATATTTTGCCTCAAATGTGATATGATCCTGACTTATTTTGGAGAGATTCAATAAATTAGTTGGCAATTCCTATCCAGAAGGCTCCTGAAAAGGCCTGGAAAATTGCACCTCATCACTTTTCTTAATTTGTGAACATGTTAGAGAGCACAAGCATATTCATTTGGAAATCAATTACATAATTGAATGCTTGTCTGTGCCAAAGCAAAAATTGCACTGAATAAAGTTAGTCAGGCAAGATTTTATTCAAAATTATTGTATTAGGCAAGAAAGGCCAGAGCATAGACTGAACTCAACTCAGCTGAGAGTTTTTAAGAGCGAAAGTGAGAGGAATCTTATGCCACATGTGTTTGATGATTGACTTGAGTCAAAATTACACTTCTGGTGTTATACAAGGAAATAGGTTACATATTGGAGCAAGGTACCAACAGAAGTGAGATGCCTGTTCAAAGAGATGGGGCACTATATTCCTTAGTGATACATTTTAAGGAGATGACTCTCTTGTCCTTCAGAGATATTTGTAGCTTGGAAAAGTGGTTGGGAAGCTTAAAGAAAATGTGCATCTTAAAAAGACAGGGAAATAATTCACAATTGCAAGTTTTCTGAGGTAAATGCTTTAAGAAAAAAAGTCAGGGGCTGGAGCCAAAGAAGTCCATTTAAATTTTTGTTAATGACAGTCAAAGGAGAGTTTGGACTTGTTGGTCACTGGTCAATTTAAAATTACAATTAAAATTTTACTGTGCTAACTGCATGAAGATATTTAGAAGACTATTTTGCAAAGATCCAGTTGCTTGCACATGCACTTTCTATCCTTTCATCAGGAGTAAGTAGAGCCTATCACCTTTGCTGTAGGTGTCCCAGATTTCCAGGTGTCAGGGAGATGGGATGATGACTTTATTTCACATGAACTGAGCAAGACAGTATGATTATCCATCATCAAACATATGTTATGGGTAAATTGGTTCATAATGTATCTAAAGCCAAGTTGGCACAAAACTAATTGGAAAGAAACTGGATGTTGGGACAAGCTATTTGATTTTAGGCATTTAAGATGCCCAGGAAAGATAACCACTAGATTAAAAGATTTTGTATCTTCTGCTTATGAGGCCTTTGTGATTTTGTTTAAACAAGGTTTCAGACTTAGTCCTACTAAATTTTCAAAACAAACAACATCCTTCAGAAATTCAGAGCACACCTTCCTATGATGCTAGTAAATAGACATGTTATGGTTGGTGTTTCTCATTGTTAGGATTTATATAAGGGAGTGGTTTGGAAAATACTGTATTTGAATGCAAAGCATGTGGGATATAATAATATTTGATGATGAACCCCCTTATATTTCATTCTCATATTTATCTACTGGACATTTGGCACTTTGCAGGCTTAATCTATAAACAGTTTCATCTCATTATCAAAACACTGCTTTATCATCATTTTGATATTAGAGTACCAGATTGTGTGACCGATGGGTGGTCAAGGATGGCAGCATCCATCTTGTCAAGTATGGTTTCTCATCATGTTTCACGCATACAAGAAAATAGTATTTTAGGGATTTAGACTTAACACATTTTGGTGAATCATGGCTTTATTTACCAAGAGGATCTAGGAGGGAAACCCAGAGAAATCCCAGATATCAAAGGAGCAAAAACTGGGGGCATAGAAATCATGAAAAAATGTGTTCACTTGTGGAAACAGTACCCAAATGAGAATCAGCAGAGGTTGTTTATTCAGTATTTTCTATCATAAGGGAGTGAGATACCATTTTCATTTGACAGAGACTCAAAGACAACCAGAGAAGGGGAAAAGTTCTCTTGTGCAAAAATAATCAAGCTCCATGTGTATTATCATAGGAGATTGTAGTCACAAGGAAGCTGATGATGAGTTAAATAGAAGTAGTTCATCTTATGAGATTGGCTTGGAGAGAAACATTTCTCTGATGAAAGGAGAGGGAACAAAAATAGCTTGTCACTCTCAATAAAGTCCTGAACACTCTGGGCCTATTGCTACAGATTGTGGTTTGGCTTCCTGGGTTTTGTGAGTAGATCAGCATTCTAGTGTCATATATACTTTATATTTCTCACATAAGAAGTTGAATGTGGGTATATGGAGAATGTTTTTCATATTGGAAAAGTCACCAAAGAACCTGGCTCTTTCTGTTCTCTAACTCTACTATTCTGAAGCATATGGCCTTGGATCTCATGGGGGGTACAAAAGAGAACTGTGCTCTGAAGCATCACATGTGAATTCTGCACAACAAAATTCAGCAAAGGGTTGAATAAGCAGAACACCTAGGCCTCTCTTTCCAAGAGTTTATCTTTAGGTGTGAATCAGCCTCTGGGATTTCTATACATTTGTCTTCGGTCAAACTTGGCCTACTGATCATTTCTGGCTGCCAGTAAGCTTACAGTTCTTGTATTTTGCATCCAAGTCTTTATCTGGGGCAAAACAGGAGAAAAGTAGGAATTGGGTATTTGAACCAATCTATGGTGACTTCTGTATGGGCACATACACACACACAACACATATTTATATAGTCTTTCTAAAGAAACATGGTTAAATATGCAAAAGTGCTCCAAATCATCAGTAATTATAACAAACTTCAGATATCATAAGATCTTAAATTTGAAAGTATAACTAATGTAATTCACAAATATTCTGCCCACACGATTATTTCACAGCTAAACTGTGTGCCATGATGTGTACTAGGTATATTCACTCACATGGCTACACATTTAGACATACTCATATACTTAATGTTTCCACCACAACCTTAGAAGTTATGGGCATAATTCCATTTTACAGATGAAGAATCTGAAAGTAATCAAGCAATTTGTTCAAGATTCACAAATTAGGAAATTAGTCAGGATTTAAATCTAGTTAGTCTGGTTGCAGAGCTTACATTCTTAATCATTTTCCATGTTGCCTTTTATACTACATAGTTTCATAAGTGAGGTATTCAATTTAGTAAAAAGTGCTATAACTGTATAGAGAACTATGAGAAGGTATGCAAGGTAGGAGGGAGTATGGACATAACCGAATTTATGACAGATTAGGAAAATCCTCTTCAGTTGTTTAGCTGCCAGTTGAAGAATGAGTCTGGGACAAGGTGGGTGAACAATTAGAAGAATTCCAGACAGACTGAAAAGCATGAGATAAAGTCCAAGAATTAAAGTGCAAGAAATCACAAGATCGGCGCAAAAGAACTAGGACTGCATAGATCTGGCTGCATGGCTCCAGGTGGCATCATTTTCCTCAGCTAAGTGGGTGAGGTGCTATGGTTTTGAGTTGGGTCAATGAGGTCATGGTGTGAGGCTGATCATACAGGTTCTGGCTATTAACCTCATTACACAGGGAAATCAGAAAAAAAGGAATTCAAAGACTATGTTCTGAGTCTCTCCTACATTTAGAGTTTGGATAAAGGAAAATATGCACACATACACACACATATATGCAAATAAAGACTGAGAACAGGCAGCGAGGTAAAACAAAACTAACCTACTATGGAGAGACTGCTTCCTTGCTCCTGTCACATCAGTTTAGTCATCTTACCACAACGATAGAATCCTCAGATATTACCAGCTTCCCAGAATACTGTATTTCTCAGCTCCTCCTGTAGGATTGTGCAGTGGGTTGAATAATGTCCCCCAAAATTCATGTCCATTTGAAACCTCAGGATGTGACCGTATTTGGAAAGAATCTTTGAAGATACAACTAAACATCTCAAGATGAAGTAATCCTGGATTAAGGGGTGTGACTTAAAAATCAAAAATGACTGGATCTTTAGAAGAAAAGGAAAGAATTTAGAGAAATAAACATGCACAGAAAAGGCAATGTAAAGGAGGCAGAGATTTGAGTTATTTTCACAGACCAAAAAATGCCTTGGGGCACCAGAAGCTAGGAATAAATAGGATAGATTCTTTCCTAGAGGCTCATGGGAGCCTGGCCCTTCTGACACCTTGATTTTTGATTGCTAGCCTGCAGAAGTTTGAGCAAATGACATTTAGAGTATCTATATTATATTCATTTATTAGGTGATTTCTCCCAATCTTAAGTATGTGCTTGAATTTTAGATAAATACTTTCAAAGCATAAATTACTAAGTACAAAAGAAAACAGTCAGAGGTTTTTTCTAGTCATTACTCCCAGCAACACAGTTCTCTTCCCAGGAGCTGACTGCTGTCAGTTATGTGTGCTAAGTATGTATACTCATTTTCCATTTTTAATAAATATCAGTCCTGGCAAATACAATGTTCTGCATCTTGCTGTGTATTTAAAAACATGCCTGTGACATTCTACCAAGACGATAATGAAGTCATGCTGGGATGGCCCAGAAGCCACAGGACATTGGGGGTCCTTGACAAGAGGAATTTACCCAAAGATACAAGTATCGTACGCAGAGTAAGGTGAGACTTGACATTGTCGGCATGGGCCCTGAGATGTACTTAAGTGCTCATTCTGAGGTTTCTTATGAAAAGGTTCAGCAAAGCAAGGCAGTCTATATGGTTTTCTCTGTATGCATACTACTACATGTATGCATAACACAGATGAAGCTTATTTGACCTAAACTTAAATTGAAAATGCTCATTTTACTGGGATCATTTTGTAGAATTGGATAAAAATGGAAAAGTATATTTCAGTAATATAACTTTTTGTGGACATAAGATCCTAAATCCTCATAATCAGTTTTGAGGTTTTTGTTTTCCACCTATAAACTGAACTGGTTCCTGAACTTTTCTAATATCTAGCTGTGTTTCCAGTTTTTATTCATCGACTTGGAATTAGTGGAAATTTATTTTTTTAAGCCATTAGAGTTGGAAATGGATGTAAAGTTTATATATTAATATAATTAATTAATTAATTATATTAATTCTATATTAATATAATTAATTAATTATATTAATTATATATTAATTTATATATTAATATAAACTTCAGAGAGATTTCCCTAATGGCTACATATGGACAGTTGTCATGACTGAATTATTTTCTGAATACCCGATGTCATCAGAGACACTGGAACCCAAAAGAATCTGTCACTTGTAGATTTTTTGACACCAACTTTGTCTACTAATTAGCCTTGGAATTTCCAACTGAATTTTTCATTCTCCCCCCCCCCCATTGGTTTTTCTTGGGTTTTCATAGAAATATCTCTTTTTGCTTGAATGTCATGGGCTTAACTTTGGGGCCCAACAAGTTTGGGACTGCCGCCAGAAACTAACACAACTGTAATTGCATAGATTTATTCTTAGGACCCAGAGACCAATTCCATGATATCATTGAACAACTCAACTTTTAAACTGTCAGACTTCTTGAGTTCTGAAGGTGGGATTGTCAAGGAGCAAAAATTCTGCCAAGCTATGTGTTTCCTGAGAGGTTTGTTTTATTGAAGGGACTCTGAAGGCTGGGTGGAGATTGTCCTTACGTGAAAGCTTTACAAGCACAAGGTAGTATTCTCATCCTTAAAGGCATCTCCCTCAATCCCAGTCCTAAAAGGAACTAATCTCTTAATAATATTCAAAGGTGAAAAGGAGAACTTGCTATACTTTTGCTTACTATGTCTTCTCTAGTTATCTCTCTAACTGGTATTCTTAAACCTCCTGGTAGACCAAACTTTGTCTTTGCTAGATACTGAAGATGGCTTCTGAAGCCATATTACTGAGTTTTACTGGGTCTCTTCCACATAGACAAGAAGCATACATTTTTGAACATTGATTTACCAAAAAAAAAATCTGTAAAACTTTCCTTTATTAACCCTTATTTTCCATCATTGTATATTAATCTATTTTATAAAACTATCAAAATTCATATGCAGTCAGACCCAACTATGGAACATTTAATCATCCATATTTTGTTAAGACAACCTGATCCAATTTAAAATAATTATCATTAAACATGAAATTGAAATAAAAAACTTTGCTTACAATTAATTTTGAACCTGTATAAGGATTATTTAAATTAATATGTTCTTATATATTGATAAAATTATGAATACATCTTTGATATTTTTTATTATATAGATGAAATAAATGTTGAGTATATTATGTTTAACAGTTATTTATATTTTCTATAGTGAGTTATTTGTTTTTTCCTTGGTTTTCTACAAGTTTGGGTCTTTTAATACTTACTTAAATAAGCTGTTTTCTATGATATGAGCAGTATTTTTAAAATCAATGTCATGATGCACACATCTCTAAAAATCATACCTTGTTTATTCTCTTTTATGACTCAGAGTTTATATCATTCTTAAAATGCCATATTTCTGCCAAACCTACTCATTATGAAAATTAGTGTTTAAAGAAGACATTTTTATTGATTTGCAATTAGAAATCTAGACACAGTAACTCACAGACCCAATTGATTAAAAAAAGGGAGGAAGGAAGTCCAGTTGATTTACCACCTTATAAAATGTTTTTTCCTACACATTTAGCCTGTTTCCAAAGAAGACTTCAGATTTAACTAACATTCAACAGAAAATATGAGAGAGGGAAAAAAAATTAAGAACAAAGAAATAATCAGATGTACTTGTAAATAACCTAAGACTTTCTGTTAAGACAACCTGACCCATATTTAAAAAAAAAAGTATCATTAAAAAGTATGTTCTCTTCCAGATAAAAGGTTTGCGACATAACTATCAAAAGCAATGTGTGATCTTAATTGGATTCTCTTCCAAGTTAAGGAAAAGCTGTACTTATAATTTGATGACAACATATACAAAAAAATCAATGTTTGGTTATGCTCAAATTGTTCCCTAATAGTTACTGTACTGAAATAGTAATCTGTTTAGAACAGGCATCATAGCAGAGCTGATAGTTTCAAATTTTAACTATGTGGTTCTGATTATATAGAATATTCTCATTTTTTGGTGATGAATGAATAAGTATTTAGTGGGTAAGTCAGGTCTTTTAACTCATTTGAAATGGTGAGCAAAACACAATGTAAAGATAAGCTATATGACAAACTGTTAAGAATTGTTTGATTATATCAGGTAACATAAAGATGTTTGTTGCACTTAAAAGTGTTATATGAATTGCTTTTCTGTTCCTGATGTAATTTATCATTTCTTAGTGTGTAGGTCATAAGATCAGGGACAGAAGTTGAATTGGGACATCTGCTGACAAAATTCACAAACTCAAATTCAATTAATCAGCAGGTTGGAGTTCCTTTCTCTAGATCTGGGGGAAGAATTTACTTTCAAGTTATTCCATTATTAATTAATTCCCTGTGGTCATAGAACTAAACTCCCATTTCTTTTTTGGCTACCAGCTGCATTCAGTCTCCCCTTGCAGATTGTAGATTCCTTCTCATGCTTTCCACACAGCCTCTCTTCAACAAATGTGATCAAATCTCTCTCACACCTTGACTCTCTCCATTCTCACCACACCACTCTTAACTCCAGCCAGCCAAAGTTCTGATTTTGAGCTCCTGTAATTAGAGGTCTACTGGAAATCTAGGATTATTTCTCTAGAACCTTCATTATATCTACAAAGTCCCTTTCATTATATAGACTGACTATATAATGCCATATTCTAGGAATTAGCATATGGACATCTGAACATTTTCCCAACTTGCTTGTAAATTTTTATAACATATATAAAAATGGAAAACTTTCTTCACTACAAAACTGCCAGCACCAACAACACAATATGCATGTTGCCTCTTTCAGAGGATTTTTATTTATATATTTTTGATCCATTTATTACTCAGTCCTCTTCCTCTTACATGAACTGTATAGCATATCAGCATCACCTGTTTGTCTGAAGGAAGGTCATACTACTCTTGATACGGTACTTTTTTTTTTTTTCTTACTTATGCTGGAGTTTCAACTCCAATGAAAGTAGAAAAAGTGTTGTCTGTTCCATAAAGTCCTTCATTTGCTCATGCTTAGTTCAGTTCAAAAGGATGAAAACATTCTAATCTCTTTCATGTATCTGAGTTGATTGCCTTTAAATACAAATCTGGCTGCTTTTTGTATACTGAATTCTTGGGCCACAATTCATGTTAATTGGACTAGAAGGCTTTGGGTCTTGGCTTGCTTTTTACATCCTTAATTAGAACCTATGGGGAGTTTAGAACTAAGGAGGAGACACCTGGGAGATGGAGGAAGGACCAAATTATCTGAAATGCTCTGACAATGATCATTGCGATGGCTGGAACACTGCATGAGAAATAAAGTGCAAAAGGTGGACAGAGATGTTAATAGGGAGGGAAGATTTATAGGAAAACAGGATCCCTGTGGGTTAATGTGTCAGCAGCAATAAAATACCTCTGTAAACAAAGTAATAAGCACCGACTTAATTCTGGTAAATGAGACTATTCTACTAGAAAAACTCACAGGAAGACAGAAGCTTCTCTCAAGGCAGTGCACACAGGGTTGGTGGCCTGTTAGACTAGTCAGGGTTGAGAAAAGGGGAAGGTTAATCACTGACTCAGCACCCTTACTCAGTAGAAGGCTTTTATCATCTATCATAACTGGTACATGTTTCAACTGCCATTTTTTTTTTGGATCCAATCTTTAGTTTTGAAACATGGAAACTCAAAACTCCTACATGTCCCCCCAAAGTCTAAAGTTTTTATGCAATTTAATAAATTTCTGTATAGAACTGGGGTTTCCAGCCTGTAAAGATGACTATGGGGTTTTGAAAAAAAAAAAAAAAAAAACAAACACCTTAAAGATATATACTTCACTTCATTTACAGTTTTGCTTCCAGTTTGAACTAGAAAACAGGTTGAGCGAATCCGATTGGATTAAAAAATATATCAATTTGGAATCTGGGGCTTGGGAAATATAGTATTTAACAGTCTCAGATTTTATTACAGAAATAAAAAAAGTGAAAATATTTGGAGAAGATAGATGCAAGTTTTTGACTGAAGATACAATAGTGAGTGTGAATGAAAACTTAGAAAAGCTGACCAGCGCATATGTGCATATGTACTTTAAATGAAACAGTACCATTCGCATATTCAGAATAACAATCTTAGCTGTTCAAACAGCTGTGGTAATTAGTATTATTTTCATAATACTCCTTACTCTTCCAGGTCTTTATATTTTTTTAGTAAACATTATTAAAAACATTATAATCCTGTATCAGGTTTACCCCATAACAGCACACAAAAATCTGATTTTATCTCTTTTCTGATGTTGTTGTCTTCTTATTCTTGCTGAACCTCTTGTTTTATCTTGCTTGTTTTATCCCTCACCCTCATATCTCTTTTTTTTTTAGGACTTGATGAAATTGAAAAAAAGTTTTACATACGCTTCAGAACCATTATTATAAGAAGCAATACCCCTATCTCTGAACGAAATCAATTATCAAATACTAAAGAAAACATTTTCCCCTTTTGAGGAGTTGCACTCATCCTATTCAAATGCTATTTAACTTTTAGTATTTTTGAAAACGTAACAGAAATTCGAAGTATGGATCTCAGAAAATGACATACTAGTTTCCGATTGTTGTCAAAAAATGACCACGAACTCAGTCGTTAAAAACAAGAGAAACTACTTACCTGACATCTACGAAGGTTAGCATTCATTATGGGTCTCCAAGATGTTCACGGTGCTGTGCTCTTTTCTGCAGGCTCTAGGGGGGTGAAACATCCACTTCCTGTCCCGTGTTAGCTTCTAGAAGCCATCATCTTTCTTTCTTTCTTTTTTCGTTTTAGCCTATATCTTCAAAGCCAGAAAGGCAGCATTTCCGATGATCCTTCTGAACTCAGGCGGTGTGGGCAATGGTGCAGTCTTCTAAGATTTGGATATACCTACATCACCAGGCTGTGTTTCATCTCAATGGTTGTCTGCAAACTTTCCCCAGAAGGTATATTCACAGGTTTCAGGGATTAAAGGGATTAGAGGCTGTGTCCTGCTTACTATTATCTCCATCATTATCACTTGATTTTCTTGTAATTAAAAAACAAAGGCTCCTGTACTTTCTCTGCACTTGATGCCTCTGCAAGACTGAAACCTGTGAATTTTACATGCAAATTTTTAAGTGTTTAGAATTCCCCAATATTTTTAAAAATGTCTTTTTCTTATGTAATGTCTTTTACATTACTTCTGAGGTGAGTTGCCTTGGTGCAGGGGCGGTGAGAAAACAGTTCTCTTCAGTTTCTCACAGTATTTTTCAGGCCTGATCTTCCAGCACAGGTGTCCTAGTAGGTAACAGGTAGCCTTGATGTGTAGTCCGCAAGCGCAAAACAAGTACACAATAACGTAACCTTGATGTTTAGTTCACATGTGCAAAACACTTCTCGGAACTAGGTTTAAACTTGGCCCTGTGCCAATTTTGTCTTTAGCTCATACGCAGGTTATAGGACTCCTCTGCAGGGTCTCCAGGCTGCTCTCCCACTGGACACTGGGCCGTTGCTGCCATCAGAATAGGAGGCTGCCACTGCTGGATGCTGATGTTACCACTACCTGTGTATCTCCTGCTGCCTCACAGTAAGGAGTTGTTTTCCTCTTTACATGTGGGTTTCATGGCCTGCTTTCTCATCTGCTCCATGGAGAACCTGACATACTTGCCCTGCCACAAGGGTGGGATGGCACTCAGACAAATAGGAGGCTTGAGACTTGTGAACCCTAAACAAAACTGTCTGAGGAATTTGCATATGGGTGGACTATATGGTCATCCAAGTGGATCCAAGTTATTCAGTCTTGAAGCATAACTTTGATGGTTTTAAAAGAAATCTAAAATTTCCCAGTCTTTTAGTTATGATCAAAATATCCCATGTTTAAATGAAATAACATCAATCAGATGCTTTAACACAATTTTCAGTCTTTATTGTTTTAAACATGTAAAGCTTTATAGATAAGGAATGCTGCTATGCTCTTTAGCCATTTAATTCAGAGTTTGGAATTTATCTTGTATACCATAGTGGGTAAAGTGAGCAAATGGTTAGTGAATAATAATATGAAATCAGAAGAAATTCATGTGCTTTAATAATTAGACAAGATGGGACATATTAAGGGTTGAATATCTTCCATAAATTGGAATGTCTTTAAAGTAATGAATACCATTTATGTCATTAAGGTTGGTTTAATTAAGTTATTATTAATTTAAATTTTAATAGTATTAATGACATGGAAGCACATTAGTATCTACAAACTAGTGTCTACTAAATTCTTGATAATTATATTTTTAGTGTACTTCTAAAATTTTCAAAGACATCAAATCATAGTCCTCATTTGGATTTAGATCAAATTTAATTATACCTTAAAATAAAAAAAAACAAAATTTTGACTTAAATTATGTAACTTTAATAAGACTAAACATTTAATAACAATTAGTCATTTATAATATTTAATAAGAAAAGAAAAGGAAGAAAACCATAACCCAGTAAAAAAAAATAGAGTAAGGAACTACTGGAACAAATACAAGAATGAATGTGCTGTAAGATTGAGCCTATTGCTAGGTGGAATGGATAGTGTTTAATAGTTACATTTGAACTGATCAGGGAAGATTACCTTTTAAAACTTTTGTCTTTCCTTAATTGAGATGTTTTATTAAATGAGGCATTTATTTCATTTTGAGGCTTACATTTGTATCTCTTGAGATTTTGTTTAAAATGCAAACATTCTTTGTGGAGAGATACCACACTGACAACTAATAAAACTGAGGAATTTATTTGCCTAGTTTCCACCAGGTTAAGAGATCTTGGGAAGAAACAAGTAATTGTTATAAGAACTAAAAGGGACACAGCAAATGGAAGCCAGGTTGTCCTAAAAGTTACTTCACAATTTTACTTCTGAGTATAGAGTAAGATTCATTGCAAAGTTCATAAATCCAAGGAGAGCGTACCTCAATGTCTGTTACCCTTTCTTTTGAGATAGTTGATGTCCCCCGAAATATTAGTGCTGAGAATGGCTTTTCGGAAAACGTAATTTTTCAGCTTCTTTTGTAACTGTGTGAGCCAAGACCATTATGTTCTTTGCATGTAAAAGTAGTGAAGCGTTTTCAAAGAAACACAGGTCTTTTCCTCTATTTCCATTCCATTACCTGACATGCAGCTTCACGAAAAGATCAGCCATTTGCTTGTAGGATGGCGTCTTTAAGAATGAGAGTGCATTCCTGATGGTCATGGTGTGACAGCAGCTCTCAACTGCCTAATTTACACAAGTGAGAGATGATCTTTTCTCTCAAGTAAGCCACTATTAATTTTCATTTCCTAATGCTGGTAGCTAAGCCAAATGGTTGCTAAAATAAATACAACAATGCATTTAATAACTGATCATTCTTGTACTGCTAACTAAAACACTAAGGCAAAATGATACCTGTACATGAATGTTTATTATAGCACTATTTACAATAGCCAGAATATGGAAACATTCCAAATGCCCAAAACAGACAAATGGGTCAAAAAGTTGTGGATATGTATGCAATGGAATATAATTCATCAATCAAAAAAGATAAACTTACGTTACTTGCAGCCACATGAATGGAGCTAGAAGGAATCATGTTAGTGGAAATAAATCAGAAAAAAAGAGAAATACTGAACTATTACTTATATGGGGGATACAGGGAAAACAAACAAACAAATGAACAAGAAAAATTTAAAACTGTCAATAGAACTGAGACATAGAGCAAGAGAGGGGGAGGAAGATAAAATTGGGGGAGGGATAGACACAAGAGATTAAGATTGTTCACAAGTGATAAGGTGATGAAAGAACCTTGGGATAGAAAATGATGTTATATACAAATATACATGCAATCAATTTTAAAAGTAAAATAAAATAAATATAAATCATAAAATAAAAAATAAATATGACTTTAATTAAAAAACAAACAAATATTCTGCTACCTGAGAATAAACCCAACAAAAGAAATAAACTACCTATACAAAGAAATTGTTAAAAGAAATAGAAGACATTAAAAAAAAAAGGAAAGATATTCTCTGCTCATGGATTGGAAGAATCAACATAATGAAAATGGCCATCCCACCAAAAGTAATCTACAGATTCAGCACAATTCTAGTAAGAACTTTAATGATAGTCTTTGAAGAAATAGAACAAAAATTATTAAAATTCATATGAAACAATGAAAGACATTGGCTAGTCAAAGCACTCCTGACCAAAAGAGAAGAGAACGGAGGTATTCCATTTCTAGAGTTCAAATTATATTCCAAAGCCATAAGAAATAAAAGCATGGCACTGAGCAAAAGCAGATAATAGACCAATAGGACAGAACTGAATGCCCAGAAATAAAGTTACACATGTGTGGTCAAATTTTTTTGATAAAGAGGCAATAAACAAAATTTGGAACAAGGATAGTCTCTTCAGTAAATGGTACTGGGAAAAATGGACCACTATATGCCAAAACAAAAACAGAAAGCATCTAGGCTACTCGCTCACTCCATGTACAAAAACCAACTCAAAATGGATAAAAGACTTGGAAGTAAGACTTTAAGGGCATTTCTACAGATAAAAAAAAGCAAAGGAGGAAAACATCAATAGCTGGAAATACATCAAGTTAAAAAGCTTCTGTACAGCAAAAGAGAGATTAACCAAAACAAAAAGACATCCAATTGTTTGAGGAAAAAAAATTTTGCTTTCCATACTAGTGATAAGGGTCTGATATCTGAGTTCCACAAAGAACTCACACAGCTGAACAAAAGCAAAGCAAAAACAAACAAACAAGCAAACAAACAAAAAAAAACCTAGTCAAAAATGGGAAGAATTAAAAAGATACTTCTCCAAAGTATCTTTGGCCAATAGGCATATGAGAAAAGGCTTGACATCACTAATAGTCAAGGAAATGCAAATGAAAACCACAATGAGATACAACCTTACACCAGTACGAATGACCCATATCAACAACAACAACAACAACAAAAACAGGCAACAAGAACTGGTGTATAGATAAAGGAACACTTGTGTAAAAGTGTTCCTCATGATGGGAATGAAGACTGGTTCAGCCTCTATGGAAAGCTGTGCAGAGGACCCTCAAACTACTGAAAATGGAACTACCATTCCACCCAGTGATTCCACTATTGGGAATCTATCCAAAGGATACCAGAAAACTAATTGAAAAGGACACCTGGCATGGATGTTTGCTACAGCAGTATTTACAATAACTAGGATTTGGAAACCCAAATACCCCCAAACTGATGAATGGTTTAAAAAATGTGGTATATTTACACAATGGAATAGTATTCAGTAATCAAAAAGACAAATATTAGGCATTTGTGATAACATAGATGGACCTAAAAGGAATCATGCTATTGGAAATAAGTCAGAAAGAAAATTACAGAGACAGATAATCTCATTATAGATGGGTACTGGGAAAACAAATGAAAGGTCAAGAAAAAGTCAAAATACACGAAAAACTTAACTAAAACATACAACTGGGTGGGTGGGAGGGAGGGGATAAATCAGGGAAGGGATGAGCACAAAAGATCAAGATGAAGGTTCATGAGTGACATATGATGACAGAATACCAGAGAATACAATGACTATATATATATAATCTCTATAACATAAACAAATAAACAAACAAGCAAACAAATATCCTTTTATACAGGCTTAAGAATAGATATAGGTATTCATTTGCTAACTCAGCATTTATCAAACACACAATGTTAATATTATACACAAGTTCACATGGAAGTTATGCAGACAGATTTCACAAAGAAAGAAATTATCTAGGTAACCGTTACATTTTTTTCTAATTGTAGTGTGGCAGTTGATTTTAGAAATCAAGCAATTCAATGTTCTGATTTCACTGGTGAGGAAACTGTTTTGGCCAGCCCATGGTAAAATCACTGAGACTGGTGCTCTCATATTTGTGACCAGTATTCTTTCCACTAGATTTTATTTCAGAATTTCTCTTGAGAAGGGGGCTTCCTCTACTTTTGAAGTAACATTTAACTTTGCGATTAAGAATAAAAGATTGCACTCTAAATTTTACCTGTAGCCAATACTTTCGAGAACTCCACATAAATCCTGCCTCTACTAATCATATATATTGCTCCCTAATTTTGTCCTGGTGCACATGTGGTGATGGCAACTTTTGTACCCTGGATTTCAATTTGATGTTGAGGAACATGCCTACTCTGTTATCCAAATAGTAGAGATCCTAGTTAGATCTGTGCAATTAAATGGAAGATGTAACCATGTTAATATAGATTGGCTGAAAATTGAATTGCCAAATTGGAAACTAGTCTCACATTTCCCTCCCCACAGACTCTGTAGAGCTGAGAAGAATTATTCAAAGTGGTAGGAACACCCTGGATTAACTGGGAGGTTCTAATGTGAAAATCAGAGCAGCAGCAGCAATTTTTCATATCCTATGGCTGTGATTCTCCTATTCACCTTCCCCCTGCAGTGAAGTTTTAATGAATTTCTAAAAAGGGTGAGGTGGTTTGAATCTCAGGAAAGATAAAATCATTGGGATCCAAGAAAAACAAAACAGATGGTATGTCTTAAAATTTTTGCTTTCATATTTCAATTATTCAAAAATACCTTCTGCAAAGCTGGTGTCTATTTTGTAAAAGGCGTTTACACAGTAAGGAAGTTGCTAAATGAGTTGGGGAAAGCAGGTTAGACTGCTTAAGGCATTTTATTTTTACTACAACAGAAAGATGTTTTAATTAGCTATTTACAGTGATTCTGACTTGGAACTGGTTGCTTATGTGGTAGAAAATCCCCACCCTTTCTTAGTAAATATGAGCTAATTTCCATCCTGCTTTACAATTTTGATTCATTAAAATATTTAATTAAAGTTTAGATTTCTATCATATTTGAGACAAACTTTCTTCACAATCTTTAATATACTTTATACTCTATTAAACACCTATTGCTGGCCTGCCCATAATTAATTATGAACACCTCTGCATTTTGCAATGCTGTTACTAGGTTCTGAGAACAAATGGTTCACGATCTCACAAAAGAGTCTGTTGGGGAAAATCTGGATTTCAGCAGGAGGAATAAGAAGTTACTATCTCTTTCCAATGGAACAAACAGACAATGTTTCACAAAAATGATTCTGCTTAATTAAGAGGTAAGCAGTATCTGAAAATTTGCAAGGCACACCAGGTGTTAAAAGGAAGAATAGACTAGGCAGAGGAAAACCAAAAAGATCATGGAAATTGACCAAAGATGTGGCATATTTGGATTTTATTAAATATCTAAGAGTGACTGGAGAACTCAATTTTGGGGAGAAAGAGAGAGGAAATAAGCCAAATATGTTGCCAAGTATAAGACATCTATTCCCAGGGACAACTTCATTTCTATGGAATGCTCCTCAATCTCCTGAGGTTTCATCTCACCATGTGCCATCTTCTGTAGTTTCAGCTTATCACTTGCTTTCTATTACGGTGAGAAAGCAGAAGTCATTAAATGAACACTTCTTAATCTTTCAATCACCAAGTCAATAAATATAACCTCAACCAATCTCTATGGACTTCTTTTATAAAAAACTGGGATACACTAGGTAAAATGTCAGAGGCCAGCTCTTTCACTTGTGTTCCCCTTTTCTGCCTCCTCATGAAATTTTTCTAAGATTTCCTTCTCTGCTTCTGTTTCTTTCCTAGACTGTCCGCATATCATGTGTTCTAGTTTACTTTATAATAAAAACAAAAAAAATTCATCCACAACTAAAAATACTCCTTGACTCCACGTGCTACTTCAATACTTGTGGTAAAGCAGTATATATGCAACAACTATTTCAACAATTCCCTTAAAATGCTAAAATGTTTTGGGCCATGAGATTAGTTTTGGCTTATGAGTTGTGAAAGAAATGGGTACAATGATGAGAGCTGGTATACCACCTGTACAGATCCCTCCTTTGCCATGGTGAACTTACATATCACATTTTCCAGATGGCATGACTACAGGATGGGAATAGGGAGATCATTGCTGAACACCAAGTGGCCTATGTGCATGAAGCACAGATAATGTGTAAAAGTCCTTGGATTTGTCTATAGAAGAAATATAAATTATTCTGATTTAATAGAACCACTGATATATCCCTGCCCACAAAAAGACTTATGCAAGGAGATTTGCAAACATAATTTGTTTTCATTTTCTTTATATATTAACCTCTTTTATTTTGCTACTCTCTTAAAGTTAACAAGGACTCCTGCAATTTAGAAAAGAATGACTATTTTTTTCTTACTTGACTTTGCAAAATATAATATTTTTGATCACTTTTCTTTGAAATGGACTCTTTTGTTGTCTTCCTGAATTCATTCTACTCCTCCAGTTCTCTTTCTTCATCTCCTTGGGTGATATCAACTACTTGTCCAATATTTTAATAGCAGATTTTTTAAGGAATTAACAAAATCTGTCTTGAATTCCCTTTCTGTTCTCTTTTCTTTGGTTATTTAAGGCGTGACTTACAATCAATGTGATTATATCTCTGAGATTTCTCCAGCTCAGACATGTATTTTGAATGTTATACTCCTCACCCCTAAAACTAAATATTTCCCCTATCCACTTGTATGTCCTATAGGTAATTCAAACTTAGTACACACAAACAGACACTTGATAAACATTTCCTCCCAAACTGGTTTTCTCACATTTCCATGTGAGAAATTTCCGCCACTACTGAACCAATTTCTTAAGTCAAAATGTCAATGTCATTCTTGAATATTCTTTACCACTTCACACCTCTAATATATTCTGGTCTCTGCTGTTCAAATTATTATAAAATCTATTCCACTTACTCTCTGCCTAAGCCCTAAACTGTTTTCTGATCTTTGACTAGTTTCCTTCCTCAAACTTACATTCCCTAATTTAATTCGCATTCTGCAACTAGCCTTTCAAAGTCACAAAAATAATTTCATCTATTTGAGCAGAGGGTATGAATAAAAATAATGACCATAAGAAGCATTGTTTCAACTAAATCAATACAAAATGAAGAAAATATATAGCATGATAAGGAAATGTACATTAGTTTTAAAATATATAAGTTTATTTAAAGCTGCATCATATGCCACATTCTCAATAAAGACAAAATAATCATTTACCTAGACTGTTACTCTCTTTCATAAGTCTAAGTTACATAGCATCTCAACCAGTTAACAAAATTTCCATTTATAATACCACAAATGATGGCAATAAAAAAGGAGTCCTTTGATTTGACTATGCTATATATTTAATTTTGCATTTTGCAGATACTGTCCTATGAAAATGATAAAAAAAATACAAATTACCCAATGAGTTATCTGACAGCCTGAGTACCAATTACCATGTAGGAAGTGTAATAGTTTGCACTAGTATTGAGGAAAATAAGAACAAATTAATATATTTCTAGATTATAACACAATTAATTTTGCTATATTTTAACTTTTTAGCATTACACCTATGTTGTAGTTCTCTGTTAAGGGTCACAGTTTTTTAATCTGTTCTCCAGGAAAGCAAATATACTTACAAACACACGTTCTTATCACTCATTTCTATTTTTAAAAATCACCAGAGTTGTGCATATTTGCTGAAGATGTGAATCATGCTGAAAACATTTTCTGTCTTTAGCATAGGCAGGCTGAAAACTAGAATAGACTATGATTGGAATTCTGTTTTTTATTTCCCCCCTAATTTTATTGAAAAATAATTGATATAGCACTGTAAAAAGTTACAGTGTACAGTATAATTGACTTACACATATCATGAAATTACCACAATAAGTTACTATCCACTAGCTAAGAAAAAAGAAAATAATATTTCCTCCTTGTGATGAGCACTTCTAGTATCTACTTCTCTTAGTTTTAATTCATACCATATAATAGTGTTATCTGTAATCATCATGTTGTACATTATACCTCTAGCATTTGTTTATCTTATAACTACAATTTTTTTTTGTCTTTTGACCTACTTCATCCAATTTCCCAAGAGTAATTTTAAGAATGTCAGATTTTTGTTTGTTTTGTTTGTTTTTGGTGTGTGTGTATATGTGTGTGTGTGGGTGGGTGTGTGTGAGATATGGTCAACTATTTTTATGAAAGTGCACTATCCTTTTTACTGAAAAGAATTTGTGGCTCTCTGTTTTCCTTATCTCTTAAAAAAATCCTTTCTAGTGGTTTTAAGATTTAAAGTAATTTGTATAAGGACAAAAAAGGGAGAACTCTAATATATATAAATTCAGATGCATTGTCAAGGAAGAAGGCATTATAAAGAATGCTTAAAATCTCACCTGGCTTTGCAGCCCCAGCTGTGAGTTATACAACAATGGGCTTGAGAAACTGCATAAAGCAGTTTTTACAACTATATAGGCTCTGTCAAATATTAGAGCCACAAACACTATCATTACGTTTCCCTTCCCTTAGTCAATTTGTACTTCTGGTTTGGGGTTTTAGATATACTGATACAGTAATACACTTTCTTTCTTTGAATCCCTTATGCTCATTTTGAGTTGTGAACAAGTTAAAGTCAGTGCTATATTTCAGTTATAGTGCAACTTTCCAAAAATGCATGAGTTGTTGAATTTTCTACATTGTTTTCATGGAACCTCAACTTTGACAATAGTCGAGATAGAGTTTTGAGGTAAGAGAGCAGATATAAATTGAATTCATCTACCATGACCAAGAGACACCTGGATGGTAGACATAGAGGCATGAACTTGTTAGAAACACTTAGATGTAAATGATGGTTTGTGTCATATTTTTCTATGCTCTCTGGGAGCTCTGGAGCTTTGAAAAGTACATAATACAGGAAAAAAATAGTTTTTCTCCCCATTTTTTTGATTGGGCCTTTTGTCTTGTTTTTGTTAAGTTGTGTGTTTTTTTGTGGATCTTTGTTATCAGGGCCTGATCACTTATGTGTAGGGCAACGAGTCTTTTCCGATTCAGTTGGATTTCTTTTTGTTTTGGTTATTGTCTCTTTTGCTGTGCAGAAACTTTTTAGTCTTAGAACATGGATGAAGCTAGAAAGTATCATGCCAACAGAAATAAGTCAGAAAGAAAAAGAGAAATACTGGATGGTCTCACTTGTATGAGGGATAAAGAGAACACACACAAGCAAACAGACAAGAAAAATTTAAAACTAACTCTCAGCAAAATTGAAGCATGGAGCATGAGAGGGGGAGGGAGATAGCAGGAATGAGAGGGGCACAAAAGACTAAGATGATGGTTTATGGGTGATTAGATGGATATTAACATAATCATTAAGACTTGCCTTTCATGTGTTTAAAAAACCACTAGTAGTTCTTGACAATCCATAAATTTTGTAGAAAATCTAAGCTAGTTGATTCAATTACTCTGGATGACACAGAGAAAGGCAATTCCCCATGAACAGATCTGTGAAGGGATTTTCCACTGGTGGACTTTGCTGTAAGGAAAGTTATTACCAGCAGTGTGAGGGGCATACCGGAGCCCTCAAATCTACCTGCTGTAAATAGATTTTGACATTTCTTTCACATCAAGATAAAACATACTCTAGTGTGTGAGATCTACAATTGAAAAGAACTTAACACAATTAGTGTGCAATAGAGAGGAGAGAATAGAGAGAATAGTTAAAATAGTTTGCTTATGAAGTACCCTAAATTCCCCATCCCCTCATGGGTAAATGCCCACCCCAAATCTTGCAACAAGTCTAAGGTGCCTTCTGTTAGAGAACCACAGGAAAGCAGGGACTGGAAGCACTTCTGGGAGGGAAAGAGAAAAATCAATACCCAAGTCAAAATAAAGACTGTCATTGTCAGCCTTCTCAAGTGTCTCTCACTCAATCTTTGTCTCTTTCAAGTGTCTCCTTCCATGTCCCCTAAATCTCTGGCACCAGTTCAATGCTGAGAAGCAAGTGCAGCAACTTCACAGATTTCTCTGCTCTATCTGCCTCCTCCAGACTTCTAGATTCCAGTCCGTCCTTTTCCCTGTCTTTCTTGCTTCCCCTCCTTGCTCAGACCCACCATCCTTATCATGGGGCAGGGAACCTGAAACTCCTCTTTCTAGGGTTCACATTGTTACAATGTGACAATGATCTATGTGTATGACCAGACACCACATGATCTTGCCATGAGCAGCAGAACATTGAGCAAATTCATAGTTGCAGTGTATGGAAGATTGGGTTCAAACCAGGCTCTTTTATTTGCTAATAATGATTTCTGTTAAGCCATTTCCTAACTCTTCACAATAGTCTCCACAATTCCTTTCACACATAGTTGTTGCCTCAATGAGATTAGGAAATATGTGAATACACTTAGCACAGTGTTATGAACATAGGATATTCAATAAATATATTTAAAATTTGGATCTATGTTTTTAAGTGATTTAGGTATTTTGCTACTCTAGCTAACTTAAACCAAAATAATAATTGTCCTTAATATTCTTTTCCCTAAACTGTCTAAGCAGTTCTTTTAGCTCTCTGGTTCCTGATGTTTATGGAAGCCTTACCCATGATGAGTTATAATAATGGTTAACTTCCTAAGGTCACACTGCTGCAAGAGAAATTGAATTACACCATCTTAGTAGCTGACACAAGTTCCTTTAGATAGTCTATTTGTGATGATGAAACTTAATTTTATTCTTTTCACCATAATGACTCATTCCACTTCCAGACATAGAAGGCTAGAGAGGTGTGCTAGCTCTCCACCTCCAAACCTTTTTCACAAATAGGCAGATCTGCCTACCTGTTGTATTTTTAAGGCCAAGGTGACCTCCAAAAAGGAATTGCTTTTAATTGGATCTATTTATATTCTGTTTCCCTGTGATTGGGGCACTGACCCATGCCAGGAGCACTTCTGCCCAGTGGCCTGCCCCAAATTGATACAGTACTTGACCTGTTACACTCCATTTCCTGAGCTACTGTCCTGACAGAGTCCACCTCCATAACCCTCAGAACTCTGATGTGCCTGCGATGACAGAATTTCCTTTAACAATTTTCTCCACTAAACTGGCTTTCAGTAAACTGCTTCAATATTAGTAACACAGTTTTGTTAGTGATAAAATCATTTTATACACCACAACCACATGCTTGTGATGTATTTCCGTATGGAAGTCCTTTACATTCAGGCTGTCATCTCACCCTTAGACCTGTACAATGGAAATGATGCCAGCTTACATTTTCCTTTCCTCCCCCAATTGTAAAAAATTATACTGAATATTTGGTCATATATACTATGCTCATTTATGGTCCAATAATTTTTGAATGGCTGCTAGTTTAAAAGCGGATCTTTATGGTCTGAAATAGTTTGAGATAGATTTGTATGCCATACAGTATTGTTGAACAGATACTGTTAATTGACAAAGAAAACATGCTCAGTATAAACCCACATCCCAAATTTCTCTTTCTATCAAACACATGTGTGTGCATGTGTACACACACACATACACGGAAAAAGAGAAAAAGACCACAGTGTTTATGATTAGCAGTATTTACTTGTACAGGTTAAGCAATTAAGAGGAGGTTCACTTCCTACTTACTGTCTTTTAGAATAGTTTGATTATTAGCAATGAATCACTTTTTTAATAACTTTACAAAATCAGAATAAAATAATGAACATTAAACATGAAGAACCAACAAAAGAAACTGAAGAGTTTTAAGTGGACATATCTAAGAGGAATCTCTTCTGAGTAAAAATGTGGAGAAAAGGAATATGTTAAATTTTATTTTTAATTTAATTTTATTTATTATGGGCCTTTCATGCTTCTATTATGTGAAATAATTGTTTTGGAACATATGCTTTTTTTTTTTTTTTTTTTTTTTTTTTTTTTTTTTTTTTTTTTTTTTTTTTTTTTTTTTT